>JAOYND010229729.1:0-13731 GCA_025802135.1 Lagerstroemia fauriei
AATGTTTGATGGTTTATTTAATTATTTACTATATTATATAAACATAAATGCATGACAATTGGCTCGTTATCAAGTATTACATTATGTCACATAACCTACATGCAAAATTAATTATTTCGTAGAGCACCATTTCGCCACATGGCTCAAGGAATATGTACGTATATAATACCTTTCTAAATATATTAATTACTTGGTTTATTAGTATTGTCGTATCTAATTAATTTATTAATTATATACCTCTATTTCAGATTAATGACTTGAGTAGTGAAATCAATAATCCGGCACTCCATGCCCTTGCCTGGGAACCTAATAGAGAGGTCAAAACTTGGCATAAATATTTTGTCATGATTATAAATTTCACACTCAGGATTGGAGTATTGGAAAGAAGACTTGTAATAATGGTGTATGTAAAAGGTTATGATGTTGATGGGTCTTCTAGTGACTACTATGGGATATTAGAGGACAATGTAGACAAGTTACAAGAAGTTGACAGTTAAGCAATACTCAGGATGGAGAGAATACCAAACAAACAAATTAAAAAGCACCATGAGCAAGGAGTGTAGTTTCAGCGCACCCGTTCTTTGCTGTCATGGTGCAATGATGTTTCCCCATACTGCAAAACAAATAAATTGTGGCATAATGTAAAGAACAAAAGCTGAGATGATACAACCTTGGAATTAAAGCCATATTATCAAAGCAATTATACATTACTGTTGTATACAATAATTTTGATAGTAAGTACCATGTACTGGGCTTCTAAGTCGACCATTTCTAGTCCTTGCCATTTGAGTAGAAACTTGACTACATTGCCCCTGTTGTTACCTATAGAAAGATGAAATGGGGTCTAAGCCATCTGCAAGAAGAGCAAGTTAGCATATTGCTCTGAAATATAATAAAATATCAATCAAGTAGCTTAAGAAAAATGTAAAAGTTTTATGCTTTGTCAGGACAAATAGTATTTTATAGGCCATTCCTGATTTAGGTAGAGCCCCTAATCCCTGTTTCGCTCTAAAAAATGATTGAATTAGCTCATTAATTTTGATAATCCAGTAATTAATAGGTAAAATTCCACAAGTTAATAACCTAGAATCTACTCCAAATTGAAGAATAACAAAGTACAAATATTAACTTAATTAGAAGATTAATTCTTCAAATAGAGATGAATTGAAAATATCTAAGGAACAGGATCAAAACCTATTTTTTGGGAAATTTCTTGACCTTTGGCATGAGTAAAGATGAACACATCAAAATATCCTTCCTTGAAGAGCAGATGGTTTGATTTTCTATTCTCGCAACCAACTGAGCACGATTGTATCATCTACTTGAACAGGTCTGTAAATCATCAGTGAATGAATTAACCCTTTAGAGACAACATTAACCCAATCAATCTGATCATTCCGAGAGAAAATACATTCAAACAAATTTTGACAGGCAACTCAAATGAAGAAATATGGAAATCTACTCATAATTAGTTTCTAGGAGCTCCATGAGAGAAGTTCTACAATCAATCTGATCATTCAGAGAGAAAATACATTCAAACAAATTATGGTAGGCAACTCCAATGAAGAAATATGGAAATCTACTTATAATTAGTTTCTAGGAGCTCCATGAGAGAAGTTCTACAATGTAAAACCATCATTCACATTAAAGTTATAAGATAAAGGCTGACAAGCAAAGAATCTTAGTCAGCAAATACGCAGAAGATGAAACCTACATCAATAGCCTTGTGCATATCAGGAACTCCTTTAGTTATATTTTTACCAACTCTTTGATATCCAATGCAGCAATGTAGCAAAAGAATAATTCATTCCACATTTAAGCATATACCTTAATGCTTTTGACATTCAAAAGTCTATTTTTCCTTCCATTTGTAGCTATTTAAAGAAAGTTGTTCTCTCTTATTCGGTAGTAAGAGCACAAATACCACATGTGAACTTCTATTGTATTAATATTTTTTCGATAGAATTTTTTGTATTAATATTAATCAATAAATACAAATTAACCTGAGAATTTAAAGGAAAATGACAATCAAGAACTCAAAACTTCTTTTTTACTCATTGATTTGAGAAAAATAAATTTAGAGCTCATAGGGTACTTCCAATTTTTCAGAGAGATGAAGCAAGCTTTTTGGAGAGAAACTTGTATCCAGCTGTAGGATTTTCAATTTCACTTCATAGGGTAGTCCGAAGTAGCGAATATTAACCCTGCAAAAATAACAAAAATACAGCAAGGACACCTGCCCACCCTCCACAAAAGTCATAAGCATGCATCAGCAAGGTTAAATATGGATGGTGAACCATGAGGTAGAAATTGTGGTTGCAGATTTCGCAACTTTTTCGAGGCTGGTTGTTCAGCTTGATTTTCTCCATAGGTTGTAGCTGTTGGTGGAAGTATGTTAGCGGTGGTTGTCTTCCTGTAAGAGGATGAAGCACTGTAAATTTATTGTTTGAATGAGAATCAAAGGAATAGCGGCTGATGAATTCTTGGTATAAACTGTATGAATCGACAGATGATGTAAATTACTATATCACTTACATATCAGCCCTTTCCATGACAGCCGTCTGTGCGGGGCATGGTTCCAGTAGCGGTATCTAGAATTCTATTAAGGAAGAGGTCATTAGATGAAGTGGTGTAGGTGTTGAAATTCATAAACCATCACGACATGATGTCTTACCTCTTTGAAAATTTGTTGACCTCTGAAATGTCTAGATTGATGTAATACCGTGTTGCGTGCGACGAACAGAAGCACACTTACCTATAAAATATGTACCACTATAAGTGGATTGAGTAAGGTAGGCTGAAAAAAAGGGAGAGTATGATCTAACCTTCCTATGTGCGAACAGTCATTCCCGCGAAGATAATGATGATAGGATCAGTTTGATCTAGAACATCAGTCTCATCAAAGTCAATGGTATGTAGTGTGATGAGAATTTGTGTGCCACTTCAAGGAAGAAAGGTGTCAAAGAATGAGTACTGATAATGAATAAAACAAAGAATGATTGTCTAACATAATTTGAATGGCAAATTACCTAGGGTCTCAGGTCTCTAAACTTCTTCTTTCATGTTTAGTCCTCCCGTCCAAGGAACCAAGAGTGAGCAATTGCCTAATGACATCTTAGAGAGAGGGGAGAAATTCTTTACAACGTTAGATAAAGAAGATAAGTTATATAACAACTGGAATATGAAAATGGTAATTGATATGTGATAAATATGATAAATGCAAAATGTACCTGTGAGATTTTCATCTTTATGGAATAGATCATTAAGTTGACTAAAGTTTGTGAAGGAAAATTTGTGGAAGGGTATTGATACGGTTTCTGGAGAGATTTCAAGCATCGATGTTCCTTTGTCTAGTCTAATCATGAAGTCATGAGGAACATGCCAAAATTTCTTACGATTAGGGATAACTTTAAACCTAGAGAGGTCATAAACATGACCTTCGTTCAGCAGCAAAGCAAAGAAGTCGCACTCATTTTATCTAGTTGAGGCTTGTATATGTGCCCCCTACAGCAATAAAAGAACATGAAATAGATGATCACTTGTGAGATATGATTTACAGTATATATAATATGGAAATATGGCAAGGACAATTGCTTACATCCTCATCAATTAGGATACAATCAAATTCAATGCAGCTGATGGCAGATGATTTCCAAGTAGCACTAACAAGCACTCTTATCTTCTAGTGCCTCCGATAGAAATTGAGATCAAATATCCGATTGTGTTGCATAGCTGGCTGGGTGTGGATAGAGGCCTGTTTTGCGGGAGTAGTAGATTGTAGTGTAAAATATTCTGGCATTAAGAATGTTGGATTCCTCTGGGTTATTTAATATCAAGGTTTTCAGCTAAAGCAACTGGGCACGTAGTTAAAAGGAAAGGACAGGTGGTGGGAATAGAAAAGGGAAGTGGTCAGATGAATGTGATAGGTTGGTGGAACTAAAAAAGAAAAGTCCTAACAGGGATGTCACAGCTGTTGCAGACGAAAATGGTGGTGGATAAGTGGCAACATAATCAGAATTAAGTGACAGAAATAGAAGATATTGAAATGGAAGTAAATAATGCAGAAGTAATCCTTAATAATGATCTTACATGTTGGATATAATAGGAAATTATAATCTAAATATGGAGGAAAAAGTTAGTCTGATATGCACAGATAAATTATTGGATCAAATTTAGGCCATAAAGTATGGAAATTTTTATTAAAAGCAACTGGAAATAGAGCAGGTTAGTACATAAATAAATTATTGGATCAAATTTAGGCCATAAGGTAAGAGACTTAATCAAATTGGAAGAAAATTAAACCAAAATAGGAAATGCTATAGTACATAAATAAATGAGAATTTTTTAATCAAAATGGAACCATAACAAAAATGGAATGGAGATAAAAATGGTAGTGGATAGGTGGCCAGATAATCAGAAGGAAGTGATAGCTGGTGAACAGAGGATACTGCAATGAAAGTAAATAATGCAGAAATAATCATTAATAATGATCTTATATGTTAGATATAATAGGAAATTATATTCTAAATAAATGGGAAAAAGTTATTCTGATATGCACAAATAAATTGTTGGGTCGAATTTAGGCCATAAAAATATGGATGTTCCTTTAAAAGCAATTGTGAATAGAGCAGGTTCAACAATTGAAATTAAGGAAAAATGAAATCAAGATAATATTGATTGATACAAGGTAAGAGACTTAATCAAATAGGAAAAAAAATTAAACTAAAATAGGAAAAACTATAGTACATAAATAAATGAGTTTTTTTAATCAAAATGGAACAATAATGAATCTATTTTTTTTTCTCTTTCTTAGATGGAAGGCTATTTCATATACACAAATGAATTTTTAATGAATCTAAAAATAATGGAATGAAAATTATGTTAATTTTCCATGGTGTTGTATATCAGCCAAAAAGATCATAAAAGGAAAAATCTCACTTTGGTAGATAGGTGATGAGGTCCACAAAATATACAGGTATAAAGTTTACTTTACCTGCATCTCATACTAATTACTCTAGCCTCAGAGCTGTATGGAAACCCCCGAACCCACTGCCAAGTGTATATAACCTTGACCACTACACAGTCAAATTCAAACCAGAGATTCATCAATTTATCTTATGGGTTTGTAATTAGTTGTAATACTCGAAGTAGAAAACTCATGTAGAATAAAAACAGCACATGCATACAAGAGATAGCTTCCACGTTGATTTGAGCCTCTTGTTTTAGCAGATCTCAATATTTAATATAACAACCCTGAAAGGAAAGATAAATAAATGAGAAGGCAAGAAAAAAAATGCCTGGACCAGCTTTCTTTATGATGCAAATTTAAAGAACAAATTGGATAAACTGCATGATAGATGAAAACTGAAGAACTATGAGTACTGTGAAAAACAATAATGTTTATTGTGCTACACTTTTAATTCCTTTCAACATGACTCGCATCCATGAATCATATATTCTTGCTAAAGTATTTGAAAGGCATGATTTTCCAGAACCGCCCCATTTATTTGCATCTTTTTCGATATGAATAAGCAATACTTACTTTCAAGTCGTTAGTATCGAACTGTCAGTGGTCATACTCTGAAATCAACTTGAACATCATCATCATCACCAGAACAGTAGAACCAAAAGCTTAGATAATATAAGGTCTAAATCTCTTAGATTATCAGGCATTTGTACATATATCATATAAAGATGAGCATAACATGTGAAGTGTCTTGCTAACCCAATAACGAAAGTTTCGTAAGGGGACTGGAGCAGGCTACCATGAGCTAAATCTGCAGAAAGGTTGAAACGTTATAATATGAGCAGAGATTTCCATCATCTTTTAATCATGCTTGCTTGGAGAATTGGACCATTCACCTACCCAGTTTGGTGGATTCGCATGCAAGTGTTGAGATCAACCATGCAGCCACAGTGACCGAAAAATCTCATGATGGCTTATCCATTCTTGCTTATTTAGAATGGAACAGAAATCATTCCGCTCAGCAGCAGAAATGAACGGGACTTTTACATAAGATCATTGTGTTGCAAAGAAAGGCAAAAGTCTCTATCTAGGGTTAGGGTTATTCAATTTGGGAACGGAAAGAAAAGAGGCAAGTGATGAATGGCGTACTCTAGCGTTTGAGCTGCTTTCCTCTGTCTGACCGTCATGCTGGGGGGTTGGGCCTTGACGTGGCGGGTTGTGAAATTGGGTTACGTGGCACGCTGTATGGAGAGTTGTAACTCTCTCTTTACCTATAAAGATATAGATTTAAGAGATAAACTATTTAAATGATATATACAAAATTAGAGAAAATCTAATAATAATAACAAAATATATTTATATTTCCTGCCAATATATTGGTTCTTCTTCTTCATTCTCAAGTACAATATCACCTTTATCAATTGATTTTCTCGACTAAAAGTAGGTTTAACTTTGTCTCCATTATTACATGTTTTATTATGAAGATACACTTAGTGATGATTATGATTAGTATTTTTATTGTTTCAATACAGATATCGCAGCCTCCACGCCGTGGAAATCTAATAAAATAAATGTGCCTCTTACAAGAGGTAACACGTCCATATGTTTGCCAATCTGGGCACCAAATGCAGGATTTTCTCAAGAGACACTAGATGTGGGAGTTTCTCGGTCACAAAATAAGGACGGTAAATGGACTTCCTTCAACTTCATCCATTATCCCTGTTATCTCTCAATTTCGACAAGTTGCAGAAAATTTTCAAGAAGGGACACGCATCCACTAGGCTCAAGATACCCCATATACACCTATTACAAATTTAGAGTTACAGCGTAGGTAAGAAACTCCTACAGATGCCCAAGGTCGATACATCTATGGTCCGGTTGAGGGTTCTTCATAATATTTTTATATACCAGACCTTCTTGCTCATACAATTAAGCAAAAAACGGTTGTGTCACCTTCAAGGATCCCGCACTACACGAATGAGCAGATGTTTGGACATGCCAACAATGAAGATGCCCATACTTCCCCCTTAGTGTAGCCAAACAATGCAGATGGATATGATGATGTACCTACCTACAGATTCACCCATCAACCTTTCTCCTTTAGACCCTGAACCGTTAGGCTAACATTTTTTAATGCGAGAAGGAGTTGATGGGGTAGTGATATATTTTTGTACTCTAACTTATTGACAATACAAGACAAGTTTAATATTTTAATGCGGATATATCTACTTGTCATAAGCAGATACGAACCATCAAAGTGAGGAAGAGAAGCCATTTCAACAATAATTCAAAATCATATTAAATCATTTTATAAGAGCCGGACTCATATCCTAGAGGATTTCTAATGCAGGTTATTTATCGAATGGAATGTATGTAATGGTGCATATTAATCAATGATTTAATTATAATATTAAATGTTTAAATTGTTGATTAACTAATTGTTTAAAATTTTATTAGCATCATGTATATTGGCATCAAAACGACAAAAATCATATGTGGAAAATATTTAATAGAAAGGCCGGAAAGCGCTTGATTGAAATGTACAAAGACTCCAAGGTAAAGTGTTGAGCAACGCGGATCGTTGACTAGTTGTGGAATGCCTTACAAAGTCACTGGATGTCCGAAGAATTTTTTTTTTTAAAATCTGGAGTGAATAAAAATAATCATTCTTCTAAAAAGGGTGGTTCTGTACATACTAGTGGATGCATATCAGCGGGTACACATGCCTTGAACTTGGTAAGTAATTTAATTGAAGTAATTAATTTGAGAATGAGGTAATTTTTCTCTTTGACTTTCGTACTTCAAAAATTCTTATATGATGCAGGAGAAGGAACTGAAACAAAAATCAACACATATAGAGATATTTAAGAGATTCTATTTGAAGAAAGTTAGCAATTCTTGGGTAGATGACCGTTCGCGCAGCACGCAAGTATGTAAATATGAATGGTTTTACATATCAAGTATAATTATAACTAGTTCTGTTTTAATTATTCTAAACAATATGTTTTAAATTTATCTCGTACTTATTATTATGATATTTGTAGGAAAAATATGATGCAGTTGTAGCACAATTCTTATCCCAAAATCTATTCGAATCACTCACTCTAGAATATGGAGGCATCATATGGGAGGAAGTCGCTGGAGGAAGCCATCCAGGCCATGTATATAGGATGAGCTACCAAGTCTCATCTACTATGGAATATCGATGCTACGATGAGGCTAGTTCTTCTAGCGCTTGGACTCAAGCGATTGAGGACATGCGTAGACAAGTCGCTTTGTTGGATGAGCAATTTCGCCAGCAAGTGGAACCTGAACGACAAGAGCGAAGGCAAACCCAACAACAGATGATGCAATCATAGTAATAGATGATACAGTCACAACAAGAAATGATGCAAGTGATAGTTAACACAATCTGTGAGAATTCATGCAGTCATAGAGCACACGGTGCATCTCAACATGCATGTCGTAGTTCACGTAATTCACCACATCATGTATGTAGGCTCTTCGACGACTCTCAGAGGCCTGAATCATCAAGCACACGTGCATCTTCCAGCAATTTCAATGATTATATGCCTAACAAAAGAGCATGTCAATAATGTGTAATATTTTTATTTTGATTCTATTATTAATAAATTCATTTACAATTTATCTATTTTAAATATTCTTTTTCGTTGTTAAATATATTTATAATAATATATAACCAGAACGCAACCTTATTTAGCGACCATCGTACTTACCTGAAAGCTATCCATTTGTATTTTTTTTTACATAATTAATACCAGAAACTATATTAGCCTGAAAATTGTAGTTATTAACTTATTATCGTTGAAAATTTTCCCTAAAAGTCGTTGGTAGATATATTTTTTATATGAATATACGGACAACATTTTGTTTCCAAAAGTAACCAGTTATATTTAATAAATTATTGATAAAATATTGACAAAATTGTTGTTGGTTATACGGACAAATTACTGACAAATCGACATGGTCAGTAATTGTTTCAAATATTTTAAAAAGTTATTGGCAAAATATAGAGAAATTGATCATTGGTAATAGAGGCAAATTACTGACAAATAGACACATGGATAATTATTACATTGATTTTATCGTCAAATTGTTTGTCGATAAGTTAGGTTTTTGACAAATTTTTTCCCTTTCCGGCCAACTTATTAGAAGGTACTTTTGTCGGTAAAAACATGTTTTCTTGTAGTGAATATTGATGTTCAGGAGGACTTAATTAATGTTCGACGGACCTAATTGGTATTCAAGAGGATCAAATTGATGTTCAAAATGATGATATTGATTTATAAATTAGAAACGAACGAACTTTATGTATAACGTATCGCTCAGGGACGGGATCGTCATTTACTCATAGATATAGTAAGAGAACTTCTGAAAGAACAAATCACCTAATTGACAGATCTAAGAACCGTATTTAGTTTGATGACCTTCAATTTTTGTTTGTAGACAGAAGAGTACATCCTATATGATATCCTATAAAATATTTCTTATATCTCTTAAATATTTTATAAACAAGTACATTACGATACTAGAAAAAAATTATATTAAAACAAGACTGGAGGGGTACCGTACTCCATAAAAAAATAAAAATATCCAAAACATTGAGAAATCAAACTATTATATTGCTAATTTATAATACATTGCAATTTGATTCAATTTTTATACGTTACAATTTAATTTTTTTAAAATAAAATTAGATTATTATTCCGCAACTATATATTGAAACTGTGTATTTTTTCATAAATTAAATATAATAAATAATAAAGTTATAAAAAATAGAGTGATTATATATATTAAACTGTGTATTTTTGTGAAATAAGAGAGAGAAAGTGATACTAGAGAAAGATTTGGTAGTTATATTAATAAATTTAAAATCATACCCTATTTTTTGATCTAATGGATGTTAAAAATTAAAATTTATATGCTGGTGGATAATTTGTGAAACTGAAAAGACACCAAAACTTGATATAATATAGATAAAAAAATCTTAGATGGCACTGGAATTTGTCTTTTCTCTTCTCATTGCAAAAACTTTGCAAATATATAGCTATAATTTATATGATTTATAATTAAACAACCGAATTTATTACAATTATTTATATTTTAATTTAGGTTTTAATTAATTTAGTATAATAATATAAAATTTAGCAAATATTAATCAAATCTACATAAACATTTAATATATTTCTTTATTATTTCTTATTCGTCTATAAATTCCATTGACATTTCGAATAAATAAATGGATAATTGTTAGACTTAGAATGAAGAAATTATCACCGATAAAAATGCATAGCTGGTTCCAGTTCAATTTCTGAGTATCAAATGGTTGGAAGCGAATAGAAACCTATTCTAACTGGTTTCCTCAATTCGTTATCCTGATCCTTTCCGAATACCATTAATATATCCCTAGAACCTACTCTATAGGGTAGGTTCTGACTGGTTCTGATTCTACCAGGCATCCATCGCCCTAGTTTGCCTAAAAGCTTTCTAATGCGTTCTTTAAATAATGAAAAATGAAAAGAATTTAGTGCAGTGGTATCACCATAGAACCAGAAGGTGATGTATTTAATTCTCATAAGTGGTCCTTATACCCTTTATTCTCTTTTCTTTTCATCCCCTTCTTGGCCTATGTGCTTCTTTTGTACACCGAAAAAATAAAATTTAAAATGTATTATGATTAGTAGTCAGAAGATTTTGCTTTATCAATATATATGATCTAATATTTAAATGTGATAGGTACTAATCAGATAAAATTATCTATATTACCATATGAAAATACAAGAGAGTTTGGTGTTTTGTTTTTACTTTCCAAATTTCCAATTAATACATAAAAATATTAGTATATTTACCTAGATTTTCGAGGCTATCATTTTCTCTTTCCTCCTCTCAACCATTTTCATTATATAAAGTCACTTTAACTTTTTCATAAATTTACTACTATTTTTATACTTGATTTATCGAAAAATCACATACTCAAAAATTAATTGCAATTAAAATTCCATTTTATCATTTAATTGCTTGCTTGTTTAACTAATTTTATTAAATAACAAAATTTGTATATCGCAGGGTAGATCTCTAGTTTCATTTATGAATTATTTCATTTAAAAATTTTGAATATAAAATCTGAAAAGGTATTAAAAACAATCCGTTAATTATATGTCGGCAATTAGACGAATTTTTAGAAGGGTATAGATCTCTAGAGATTTCAAGGGGAGCAAATAACGGTTTACCGTTAGTTAGGGGTCAAAGAGAAGGAAATCACAGGTGCCAGTTACAAGCATTGAATTTTATTTCCAAGTTCTACATGACTCTCTGTCCCCCTGTCAATATCGTTGCTGAGATGGGGGATGACGTTGGAGTTCTACCGGATTCTCTGATTCTTCCTTAGAATGGGAAGTTTCTAATAATTATTCAAAAATATATTCAAATAGTTTATAATTATGATACAAATTAAGAAAAAATATCCAATAGATCGTAAATTTTTTCCTTGCCGACTAAATAATATGATGAATGGACAATAAAATTTTCGACTGCAACGAGGATACAGATTGTGGTCCATCAAATCAGTTGTCCTTTTCATGGGTCACATTATTAAATGGAAAACTTCACGGAAAAGCATTAATTTTGACAGTCAAAGTTTTGGACCAGCCAATAATTTAGTCCTAAAATTTTCGAAGCAGACGTTTCATATTCCCTGATGCAGGGTTGGTCTTCATGGGGGCGTTGCTGTACCTATGCCTTGGCATCGAGCATAGTAGTTTGAAGTGGTGAGGACATGCTCTGTATTAAGCCATTTATGTGTATAGAACTTTTTCAATAACTGATGATGAAATTTATTTATATGGATCCGTGTTTTTTTGCTCAGTAGAAAGGGTATGAATACCGGGTATCAATTGTAGATTGTGATTGTTAATATTAGAGTAAACTATAATTTTAATCCCTAATGTTTAGCACAACGATTATTTTTGTCCCTAGTCTAATTTTATCATCACTATTGTTTTGGATATTTAAAAATCCTCAATAATTTAGTCCCTCGCCATTACTTCCTTTGCTAATATTTCATAGAATCATGATTTTTATCCTCTTATAGAGGGACTAAATTGTTAGGATTTTTAAACATTGAGGATGAAAATGATTGCAAAGGACAAAATTGATAGGTCTTTAAAACATTAAGGCATGCAAGAGCTGAAGCCCAAGATTGTCCATAGGCATTGGATGCTCCTCGATGCTCAAACCTGTCTATGCGGCAAAGTGTCAGGGCTCAGAATGATCTCCGCAAAATGGAAGTGGAAAGTGTGGCAATGGACGCATAGAGCTCCGCCAACTTAAAATGCCTTTTATGTGTGATGAATTCTTTGAAATGACCTCAATTTTTAGCATGATGTAAATTTTTTTTATCGATAATATGATGTAAAACTTATATACACTTATATTTGTCATCTTGATGCGTTCTAAATATATTTTTAATTTTTAATTTAGAAATAAATAAAATTGATGGATGATTTTTATGTTTTGTATGGCTGTACATGAAAACCAGTTCGGGATGAATCGAACTGAATAAAACTGGTTTGCACTGAACTAGTTCTATTTCAGTTCAGTTGCTAGAATGAAAACTAGTTCAATTAATTTATAAGTTCAATAAATCTAGTGAATAGGTTCAAACCAAACATAACACTTTTAATAATAATAATAATAATATTTCAAATACCCAACCAATGAAGCACCCACACTTCAATCCCATAAGCAACAAAATCCTAAACTTTTCTACAGAGCAAATATAGAAGAGTAGGACAAGAACGAAGCAATGATTGGAGAAAATGTTTCAAGAGGGATGGTCGACACTGGTTTCGAGGGCAGTGGCACCGGTCGTGAAGGCGATGACTTCTTCATTTTCTTCTTCTGGTTTTGAGGATAGTGGGTGGTAAATTGCTATTGTGATGGTGGCAAACTTGTTCTACCATGACGGTGGCCATTCGCTGCCTTAGTGGTGGCAACCTTCTTCTTCTTCTTCTATGATGGTGGAGACGCTTCTGTGATTTACATAAACTTTGGCCGCAGTGAGCCTGGGTAAAGCTGGCCATAGTGGGAACGGACGGGCTCACGTGAATGGGCCATCAATTTTAAAATTAAATCAATCCAATTCAAATCCAATCAAACTGAACTGAACCAAATTACCTCTGAAACAGTTCAGTTCGATTTGTTAACCTAACTGGTTTAAAGCAATCTACTTTTTTCATAAATTATGTAATTCAATTCGATTCGAAACCGGTTCGGTTCCCGAACCTATTCTTTCACACCCCTAATGTTTTGAAACATTTTTGTTCATTTTTAAAAATTGAAATTTATTGTTAGTATTTGAAATTGAAATTTTTGTTATTCGATAATATGTAATTTTGACCACCGCCTTTTGGTCTAAAACTCACTCCAATGAAATTTAGTGAGGTCGCGATTTTCAGGTCTCGCTCGAAACAATATTGCCAAAAGACTTGTACTTTGGCGAACATCGGCTTATTAGGCTATACTAGGCCTTTAATGATGCTATGTTGACGGGATCGATGTTAGTACTGATTGTTTAATTCATTTGATATATTCGAGGTTGGACACAAAAGTCTGAATATTATATAGTGGGGTGGCTGGATCGCCACTAATGTTTGTCCCTTTTTACTCATCAAGGATTACATGCAATTGTAAAATCAAATTTGCCTTTAACACAATTAATCTCACTGTCTCATCTTTCTGTATCA
>JAOYND010230132.1:0-13725 GCA_025802135.1 Lagerstroemia fauriei
CGATGAGATTTCTTCAACAGAAGAATCTCGCAGAGCCGAGTCAACTCGGTTGCCGGTTCGACCCGGGCGACCTTTTTCCTTTTTTTCTTTTTTTTTTTTTTATCGGTACAGCTCAGCTCAGTACTTTCTGCTTTTCTTGATTCTGGCCTGACTTTAAATAGGATTATGATATGATTATGATGATTTAATGGTTGATTTATTAATTTTAATTTATCGATTATTTCACTAAAAATTCTGAATCCAATTATTATATATTTTTAAATTTTTATACTTTACAAAAATATTAAAATTTAATAGCATCCCCCAATTTGTCCAATTTTAGGCGTAAACTGAAAACTTATTAATTATATTAATAGCAGCGGTCTAATAGTTTAGAATTTATTATCATGTATTTTACTGATGTAGATTGGTCGAGATTTCTAACTTAAAATTGTTAGAAGAGGCTCTTGGGTTTAGGTTTTGACAGATATTGGTTTCTTAAACTATAGTACCAGGTCTTTAGTGGTGTTATGGTTGTTTAGCTCATCTGATATGTCCGTGGTTGAACACGTAAATTCGATTATTATATAAAGGAGTGAATGAATCGCCACTGCTATTCTCATTATTTTACGAATAAAAAAGAAAACTTATGAATTATTCTTTTTAAATATTTTAATATGTACTTTATTGACTAATATTAAAAAAAGCCTGAGTATGGATCAAGGAACTTGTGCCGTTGATCAAGATTCCAAGGGAAAGATTCCTTTGCGAATTGAATATATATATATATATATGGGACACGGATCCGTGTTATGTCACGAAAAGAAAATGAAAATAAAATATTAGGATAAACTATATAATTAGATAATTTATTTATAATATATTCATTTAAAATTTGCTAATTTTTAGTAGTAGATAAAGCATTATCAATTGTCATCAGTATAATATATCAATTTTACTATTTCATATTTAAAGTTTTAAATAATTTATTTAAAAAATGTTACAAAATTTTTATATGGAATGATATTAAGTAAGATGGGAGAATCTGAGTATTTAATAAAATATTTTTGTTGTTAAAATTGTAGATATGGAGTGAGAGAAAAATAACTGAAATTATTATTTTACCCTTAATCTGAAAGATTATATAGGCAGATGCATATCATAAATTTTAATGTATAAATTAGTGTAAGGCAGATATGAAAAAACGAAAAAGGCACCAAACATTTCGAACGTTTGCATATTATAGTATAGATATATATATATATTTTTTGATGAATGCAAAATGAATATAAAATAGAAGAACAAGTACCATATATGTGATGGAATGGAAGACAGATTAAAAAAAAGAAGAAGTTTATGCGGTCAAATAATAGTACCATTCAACAGTTCAAATTTTTTTTTATGGAAGGCACACGGCGTCTCGCAACAGTTTAATTTTACTGTTCTCAAGATAATTTCAAATCAGATAAAAGAATTCAACGACTTATTAAATGATTACCCTCGTGTTTTGAACTCGTACCTCAAGTTAACTCTGCCTAGGCATTGAGCTAACACCACAAGTTTCATGTCTCCGATGATTTCCATAAGACCGATTTGGTTTTAGTCAATCACGAATTGCTAGTGATCCTTGGTGCCCATCCGATTCCAATTAGATTAGTCATGGCTCATTTGATTTTTGGACGCCGGTGATATGGATTGAATTTTTATTCAATGTACATAAGAGGCACATAAGCATAACAATGGTAGAAGGAAAGGGGATAAAAGGGTACGGGGAAGTCCCACGGGTGAGATCGAACCAAGGACCTTTAGGTCATTGAGCGAGAGCCGTACCAACTGTACTAAGCCCTCTTTTTTATGGACCGAAAAAGTTTGGCTATATCAATAGTGATTCGATTTAATAAGCACATACTTCTTCCCTATTTATTTCTTGATTTATATTCCTGAATTGGATTTCCATTTATCTTTTTCCATATGGAAGAGAAATTCTTAAATCCATGTGGCGTGAGAAATTAGTAATTAAATTGTAACAAATAAATAAATTAGTGTTAACCATCCAGGTAATTATCTTAATTGTTACTAATCAGTGCATTTCAATTAGTTATTTCTCACCATGTCACTGTAAGGTATGGTCGTGCAAGATTTTTTCCACATACAATAATTACGTTAGAAATGAGAAAGTTTTCAGTGAAGTGGTAATACTACGTATGTGATGCTAACGTTGTATATCCGTCCAATTAGAATCCACCATTTATATATTTGTTCAATTAATGTTAACAATTTTTATTATGTTTTTTAAATACTTTTTACTATTTATATATTATTTTCAATTATGATTCATTATACTATATTAATATTACTTACATGGTATAACTGCTCTACTGAATAATTTCTCCTTAGAAAGGGATACCGGAAATATTCTCCATCATTTGCAATTATTCTGCACCGCCTAATTTGTGAATCATTTTCGCTTTTTCCATTTCAGTCCCCGTCATTTCTTTCTTCACTGCCTTTACTTATTTATGTCTCTACATTCATATGATTATGCTTCTTTAGCAACAAGAAATAAATGAAAAAAAAAAGTGATTTTTTATAGAGTGGACTAACAGTAGTCCTTAAACTTGTAAATCGCTAACACTTAAGAATCTCAATTTTAATATGCATCAATTTAGTACAGATATCTCAGTTTCGTCTAACACTTTAGTCCCTCCATCATTTCGATTTAACAGGACGCCGACGTGGCAGCCAATTTGGCAAACGGACGTTGACGTGGCACTGCCACATCAGGGAAAAATAATAAATAATAGTCTAATAATATTTTAGTCCCTGAATATTTAACATTTTAACAGTTAAGGACATAAAAAATTTTTATTGTAACTAAAGTTCAAAAAATTCACATTTTTTTAAACGAATGATTTGAATTTGTAAAATTAAAAAGGTAAAATTTAGATAGTATTCCAATGACAATTGAGAATGCGATACTCACTATTGTAAGTTAATGAATTTTAAATAAATTAAATTATAATAAGTTATAAATAAATGAAATAATTATACAAATTTGTGCCGGTATTTTACATTTGTTTGTTTTTATTTTCTTTTCATGCGTAGTACGGTTCATTATCTAGTATAAATTCATGTCAAATGTCGACGATCAAAATCAGCTCTCTTTCTACATTTTTTTCCCAGCACGATCTTATGAGTCCTAGACAGGACCAAGGATATTTTTGCTCTGTTCATACAGTGAGCCCACCAAACTGGAATATAGAGACGACTCGTGTACCATGAGATTCCATCACGTTCTTGTTATCTAGTTTTTGTTTTCTCGATCATCAAGCCGCTACTCGTGAAATCGAAAGGAGTAAGCATAGACAAAGAGGACTCAGTATAGTTAGTACTATTCTCGCCTTGAGATCTAGAGGTCCTGGATTCGATCTCACCCACAAGATTTCTCGTATCCTTTTTATCTCATTTTTCGTCTATCTTTTCTATTGTTATGTACCTCCTCTGTATAACAAAAAAAAAAAGTGAGTAAGCATAGTATGCATGTGAAGAGTGTTCCCTCGATTTGACATCCCATGCCATGAAATATTAAACAAATTTGTTTTTTGAAGATGCACATGAAACTCGACGGTACGTTATTATTTTATCTTTTTTTTTTGCTCTCCTGTTTGATGGGCACATGCATGCACTTGGTGGCAGCTTGTGAACTTGTCATCTCGAATTAGGTGCAAGGTATCAATGGTACTGCAGTAATATTTGAATAGCTTTTAGTGATGTCAATTCTTTTTCAGTGCATAAATAACGCACGTAAGTTTAGAAATGAATAAAAAAATAGAAAATAAATGTGACAGATTTCTTTTGACAACGATGAGTTTATTCTCTCCGGTTCCATGAACACCCTATAAGCTCATGGATTCATGAACGTGACAGATTCAGTAGTATAGCTGGTTGTTTCAGTCACAGAAGGCACCGGTCAGAAGATGGCTCGGTCGTGAGAAAGGGAATCCTTGTCACTTGAACCGTGTCGCAAGAAATTCTTAGGCCAGTGAACTCGTGAATGACGCGATCAATTTAATGAATAATTTATCCGACACGCCAACACATCATCTTTAAAATAGAATATTACCAGCAAAAATAAGATATGACATTTTTATCAATTATTTAACATTTTGATGCATGGGAGGCTCTATAACAACACCTCTGACAACACGGTACCATCGATTAAAAAGTCGTAATCTTAATTTTAAAAGTTGTAATTAATATTATACTTTTTATGAGAGTACTAGTAATTACAATTTAAGAAGTGATCGATAATATTTCACAATTTTTAGAACTAAAATCACATCCTTTCGAGCTAAATTATAATTCTTTAAATTAATATTACAAATTTTGAATCACTAGAATACGGTACTGGTAAAGATTAATGAAATTATCGTGTATTATGATTCTCTCAATTATCTAGAGAGAGGAAGATGCTCTCTCTCTCTCTTGGTTGAATGGAGAGAAGATGCTCTAACTTATGCAAAAAGGACAAACCTTTACAACAGTCAGACCCACCCACAAAATTCGCAAATCTATTGGCTATTCCAACCGTCAATGTCTGACATATTTAAGTGCCGCGATGATTGTTAAAATTTTATTAATAGAGAAAATTAATCAAAAAATTTAATATTTTTTTGATATATAAAAGAGATAAACAAGGCTAGATGAGGATAAACGAATAGCAGATAAAAGGGCAAGCGGAGTTCTCCTTGCCCTTAATATACCGCATAAAATATCCTTCTCTCAGTATTCCATTTTTTTTAGCTCCGTAATTGTTTCTTTTTAAAAAAAACTCTTAGATCCACTCCGATTTCTCGGATTCCGCTGATGCTGTCGGATACCGGTAAACCTAAGAATCTGCAGGACACGTACGGCTGGAGATTCATTTTCTATGGTCTAATTTGTTCTTTCTTTTTCTAAGCACTTGAAAAAGATTCTCCTGTAAATAATTGAAGGACAGGTGCATGCACAAAGCGTGGTAGAAAAGATCGAAGGACAAAAAAAAACACACACACACACAATTGCAAAAGCTAGGGTAGTACCCGAAAAAAAAAAAGATAAATCGAGTCGGTGATGAAGGAATCTCGTGATAGAGCACATACAATTAAACACTATCTAGTGGTATCGTTCTCTACCGGAGACCTATCATCCCATCTCAACTAAAGAAGTAAATAATTTTTTTAAGAAGAAATCAAAGATTAGTTTGGATATTGTCTCCTCCTTATATTGATAAACCCAAAATAAATTGTCATATCCTCTATTTAAAGGGGAGAAATCAAATTGATATTTTGATGATTCAAAAGGGTTTTACTCTTGTTAAATTGATAAAAAGGAAATATTAATTATTGAACCAGTTCGTTTGTCGGGCAATTTATTAACTGTCAAATGATAAATATTTCATCAAAGATACCGAGAAAATAGCTATATTGAGAAGAAGATTATGTAAACACTTACTCAAAATCTCACTTATCAGATTCTATTGTGGAAGAGGCATTTTTTTCTGAAGGATTTAGCATGATAGATATGATCCATGCATAATATCATAATGAATAATGGATATCGGCACATCTGAGATCGCCAAATGTTCGAGAATTACTCTATTCAATCCTTTTCCTTCTTCTTGTTGCTAAATATCTCGTTCGTACACATCTTATCTTTGTTTCCCGAGCCTATAGTGAGTTACAGACATAATTTGAAAAGTTCAAATCTTTGATGATTAGCCCACCAGGGCCAGCAGAGGTGGTCAAGGCGTGCGCCTGAATTGGGAAAGCTGTTCAAGAGTTCGAACCCTACCTAACGCAGTCCTGTGAGCAGGTTACCCAGTGGACATACTCAAAGGCTGGCCGGGGGCCGCAGGATAAAACCTACGTCATCAAAAAAAAAACTTTGATGATTCCATCATGCATGATGGAGTTCTCAGATTTAAATCTTATCATCGAGACTGTCTGTGCCTTTTATTCCATTTTCCTCCCACCGCATTCTAGTTCTACGTGCTTTCATTGTACATCGGGAAAAATCCAACCTAGAATATTTTGATATTAGAATGAGAATGATAATAATATACCAATTTTTTTATTGTTGGGAAAATAATTTCATTGGAGAATTCAAGAAAAAGATAAAGAGAATCATTGGAATTTACTATTTTGTACTGATTTAAAAAAGAGAGAGAGATTTAGGGCCAACCAAATTAAAGCATAGATGTCCTGGCTAGAATTCAAATTATTTGGGTTAAAGATTTTCCCATATGATTAGTAAAAATTTTAAGTCCAAATCTCGTGAAATTATTAGATAACATGTAATCTTACGACTAATTTTGTAACTATTTTACCGATACTTACCAAACTGCATAACCAATTTTACATTTTTTTTTCAAGCACTAAAATTTCAGATTTATCGCTTAAGAAAAATTTATTATAGTTAGAAATTTTTTATTCAATTTAACCTAACAAAACTCAAACTGAGAGCGGCCGAGGAATCCAAGAAATGGTATCGTGATGGTCAACTGTTTCACTTTCGCACCCTTCACTTTCTTTTCGCTGATAAGCTCAAATGGTTCAAGAAAAATTATCGGATTTTATTTATTTATTTTGCATCTGTACTAATTAATATTCAAAATTTAATAAGCTATAATTAATTTAGGAGTAAATTTGATTTTTTTTAAAAGAAAAAAGTTGTGATTGGCATTTCATTTCATTCATGTCTGCACAAAAGGCATATGATATTGATTTTGTTCGACCGTGAAGATTGAAGAAGATTAGATATTAGATGTGCATTATTATGGACTCGAGACTGCTCGAGATTCTCTAGTTTGGAATTTTCGATAGAAATATTTCGAGAGCATCTTTCACGTACATATTTAAAAAAAAATACGAAGAAGGAGACACGATACGATACGATACGTCCGTAATACTCCCTCGATCATGAATGAAATGACTCGGTCTCGATTCCCTCTTTTATTAGAAATTATTAGTGTAAAACTCGCGCTTCACAGCGAGAATATAAATTATTAAGAATATAAATATTTATGATTTGTTAAAATAAGATGATGGTGAATATAATATACAATGATGCGAAGAGCATATATACTTCTAGCATAGATAGTACAGTATGGAAGGCAAATTACTTTTTAGATTTCTACAGAAAGTAAAAGATATCGTTTGATCTCCTTATGCATAAAATAAAAACGAAATGGAAAATAAAGAAAAGGAAGGATAGATAAAAAGCGAAGAACGAAGGAGTCGAGAGTTATGTGGTCCTACTGCACAAAAAATTTAAAAAATGGAAAAAAAATTCACAGGAAGCAAAAGCCAAGAACGATTGTCTGGAGGGTTGTGTGGACCCCATCGCATAGAAAAAATAAAAAAAAATTCAGGAAGCCGCCACGTGGAAGCCTAAGAGGGCTGTAACCCTCTTTTACTATATTAAGAATATAGATATTTGAAACTCAATGCGTACTTTTTAAGGAAAAAGTGTGTGGATCAGGGTAGAAATATATATTCTCGAAATAATTAAAATTCAACTCGGTACGGTAAATCGGTCTAATCGGTCGCAGATTAACGCAGTGCCCACAGCCCCCACCATATATAAAGGAAATATATGGCGGACCCACAAAAAATATTTCGACAAGATTCACTGCAACTGCACCAATGTCCTCTTCCTTCCACTCCCTCGGGGAAAACTACAAACTCAGACTTGGTTGAATCCAAAGGACCATAGAGATGCCTTATATCTTAGGATTATCGAAGCAGACATACATCCCATCCTTGTCGAACCGAACCCCGACGACGATGAGCATCTTTCACGTGGTGACAATAGTTCGCGTGATGGTGCGTACCTTGTCAGAACTAATCATTTTCGAATAATTTCGATCCGATCAAAACTTGATCCTATCTCGGGATTTCGCACACGAAAGTAGTCCAAGCCATACATAAGCTGTCGACTGAACGATTCCTTACAGTCACAAATCACATATTTTGCACTAGATATGTAGTGGATCTTAAGTGATTTAGGCTTTTATTCGACTAGAAATTTAGGCTGATGGACGGTGATAGGAGCTCTGTTAGTTTTCTAGAATTTTATTATTAACTTTCTGATGCGATATTGTAATATCCGTAACACGTCTATGCTTGCTCTTGGCATTTAGCAACTATCCTAAATAACTGGTAGCAAGGTAGATATTTTTCTTACATACTCGGATGAGGAAGAAACAACCCACTAGGAGACTAACTTTCCCGCATGTACTTCTACTTTCTGGCCATGAGTTTCATACTCAAAATTCGGTAGGTTAGATCCCACATCATAACGGAGAAAAATATTATATTGAATTTTCAGTGAATTAATAAGAGTTGGAGCTGATATATAATTAAAAAGTTTAAACTGTTGATGGATAATATTATCTTATTCACTCTATCCCTCACCATATTCTCTCTCGAGATGGAATCTTTCATTATTTGACAAGTACAGAAAGCTACCAAACATTTGTGGGAACTTTGTAAGGCTGTTCTTGTCACTCAGGGTTTGGTGTCCCCGTCTACTTTTCTAAGCAATAAACATTCAACGTGTAATGCACGACGAAATTATCGCGAAAATCATCGTTCAGATTTTAACAAGTGTAAGAATAACATCGAGAATCGTGAAAATTTTTATACATGTCAAGATCTGCACAGTGAACTCATTTTGTATTGTACACGGAATATTTACTCCTTTTCTAGCAGGGAGTTGTTGAAAGACATTATTGCTCATTTCGTCCTCCCAAACATTCCATTCCACTAAAACTCAACTCACCACCCAACCAATAAGATCATCATTTTCTCATGTTACTCCTCCTCCCTTTTCATCTCCTTCAACGCATATTTTCGACGCATCCAACGTATTCTCGATTTGATATGCTCTCTAATTCTATCCATACCATAAGTGGACTGAGCGAATATTTCAGCCTTTATCAATAAAATGGTCGATAGATCATAAATTTCTGCAGGAACTATCGAAAGTAGATCAGCTCGATCGCATGTCTAGACCTTCAACTCGATACGATGGGTATTGGGCCACAGTGTTTGGAGTGTATATTTCTTTCCAACTTTGCTTCCTTTTTCTCTAGTTCAAGCGTGTGTGTATATACCAAGAGTATCCATTAGATGTGACAAGAATATCGTAAACTTTTGTGCGCAGTCTTTGAGAGATATCGGACGATTACGCGGGACACCGACTCGGAACCACCTCTGTTTCATTTGCAGAAGGCAGGCCATGCTCCGAGTTATACAAAAGTCACAGCAGATCAAGAGGTTTTTGGTATCGATCCCTTTCGGCGAGATTTTATACACTCATATGTTCCCGTATCTCTCCTATGAAGACCACAATCTGCTCTGTAATCTTATTCAGCGAAGTGGTAGCGAGAGAGTGATGGAAAATGAGTGAAGGAGGAGATGTCTCCTGTAATCTTATTCAGCGGATGCTACAGAGAATTCATTTTTTTTATCTCCTCGTACTAGTATTTCTAGAAGGGAATATTGTCGTTGCCTCTTCTCATTCGAACCGAGCTCTCTTTCATCGGCGATCCATGAATATGGCGATAAATTGACGAGTGTTCTGCCATTGTAGGAAGTGTTGCGGAATTCAGATCTGCCTTTTTGGGTCTGTCTTGCCTTGCCCCTTAACTCCCGTCCCACGAAGAGAATTCCTAACTACCTCCTTTTTTCCCGGGGATAATTACACTCAACTGCTCGTCTTCAACGGCTCTTTAGGCCCACAGGCTTCCCATTCTTCTGGACGTCAACCTGGGCCGGCCCCCTGTGCTTGGTGTCCTCTTGGGCTTTGGGCCTTTGGCCCACAGCCTAACAGGAAGCAATCCTTTCTATTCAAGGAAGTGGAACCTTTGGTGTTTGGAATGGCATTGATGAGTAAGGTTGACCACATATTTATCTTTTACGTGGTCTGCTATTTACTTAATTAAAAAGGTATATGAGTGGAAAAAACTAATGCTGAAAGAGTTTTACCCCTTAATGGGCCGACCCCGACTTGAACTGGATTGGTCAGTAGCATAATGGGCTTCTGGATACCAGTGTACACACCCAAAAAAGTAGAGGAGTGCAAGGAAGAGATGAGCATAGTCCGATAGCCAATCTTACTGAAATAATGAATAACTTTTTATTGAACGATTCAGATATATTACAGCAAAATGAATTTTTTTTATAAAGAATATATTGTAAGAATCTGACTTAGAAACTGTTAAGGGTATGGAAGTGCTTGCAGGATGGGTGGAGAATTGACGCTGTTGGGGTGTATGAAGCTGACGGGGCAAAGACAGTGGAATCAGTTCACCGCATATCGACGTGCATAGTAAACACTGAAACAATTGGTGGGTCCGATCGTCCCTTAACATCCATTTTTAAAAAATTAAATTTAATCATCGACATTTTTTATCTACTTTTATTATAAACCGAATCGGACCGAAAACTGATCACTTTACCAGTTCTGAATTCAATTGGGCCGAACTGAATATTTTAAAAATATAAAAAAAATACTTATAGTAACATATAATTGAAGAGTTATTATAACTGATTGGAGGAATTCGAAGAGCTATTTCTACCGCTCTCTGCACTAGAACTAAAAGTACTTTCCTCTTTGGGTGTTTGAGAATCTAACGGGTCGCGGACGGGCTCCTTGTCTCCTTATTTCAGCGGCGCAATAATATAATATTAATATGTCCAGTTGTTTGTAAGAGAAAAGACCATCAATCGCTATATATCGACGGTATCATTGATACGGACTTATTTTTCAAGAGACAATTGCAAGTTGTTAGGTCCCCTTCGACTCCACACGAGTGAGCGATGAGCGTGGGCGGTGGTAGAGTATCCTCCTACGAGTTTTTAAACACTGAACAGTACTCTCGAAGGGTTAGTAGGAAGAGCAAAGGAGAGGTATTCTTGAATGAGTGCGTCTTCCCTTTTTTTTTATCGAGTTTACATGTCAGATATTTATAGAAGTTTTTAAAGGCTTTAGATCTCCATTTTAAATTTCTCTTATTATATTCAATTTATTGTTATTATTATCGTAAGACCGCCTTGAAACTTCTTCATACCTAGAAGCTTCTGTTTAATTGGACATACTAGAAACTTCTATAATGGGTAGGTCAGAAAACACCGAGAAACTTCCATGGGGATAAGCTTACATGCCATCAGTGGCAGCTGTCGGGTTCGGTCAACGGGCATGTGCTCGGGCGCACCCGGGAAGCAGCCGGAGTGGACTGATAGTCCGGCCTATCAAAATGTCCGCTTCATAGCACCCTCCTCGTAAAACCCTCCAACCAAATAATTAAGGGTAAATTACACTTTTAATCATTAATCTTTCGTACTTTTATCATTTTCGTTTCTAAATTTTTATTTTTTATCATTCACATCCTCAATCTTTTAAATTTTTACCAGTTTGGTCCTACCGTTATTTTTTCCATCCAAAAAAGCATATTTCATAAAAAAAGAATATTTTATCCAAAAATTATTTTTTAACAAAAATATTTTTCAAAAAATAAAGAAAAAAGGAAAAACTAAATGAAAATGAAAGCATCGATAGAGTTTTACTAATGGTCATATCTTCTTCAAAATTAAGACACATTCCATATTCAAAATTGATTAATGATTATATCATTATAAAATCATGACTCGTTGTGAGAAAAATGAGTTCTAATTTTAGAGATGGCACCTGCTAGTAATCAATATTTCCTTAATCAGGGACGAGATATGCTTTTTTTGAAAAATGATTTTTGGATGTAATATTCTTTTTTGGATGGAAAAAGTAACAGTAAGACCAAAGTGACAAAAACTCAAAAGGTTGAAGATGCGAATGATAAAAAATAAAAATTTATGATAAAAATGATAAAAATACGAAAAATTAGGAAGCAAAGGTGTCTTTTTTTTCCCAAATAATTAATTAGTAGGGGATTGGGCCAATGCGTCCGCGGATCGATGTGGTATGGTACTTAGCCCACGTGAGGTGAGGCTCAAGAGATCTTCGAGCTTTTTCCCATCAACCGAGAGCCTGATCGGTGATCAGTAAAGTGATCCTCAGACTGATGTTTACTGACTGACACCAAGTGTTGCGTTAGTTTTTGGTATAACCGAAGATTCCTCTGCTTTGTCGTCGAGGTTAATTACTGATTCTCAACAAAGAATCCAATTGTATATACGTACATACTGTGAATATATATATATATATATAGCACAATTCGTCTGGCTATGCTCAATAGGCATCGGCTGAAGGTACGATTCCAACTTATCATGCATGCAAGCTCTTATCGAAGTACATCTATTTATAATACTAACAGAGAGTTTTAGCAATTATCTAAGAGAGAGTACGATTAATTTCCTTCTCTCAACCTTCTAAGAGAGGTTAGGATAAATTTCCTACTCTCAAACCATTGATGGATATTGTTTTTTCTCTTTCTCATCAATTTTTTTACGTAGTGGTATAAAACTGAAAAATATCGTCTACTTATAAAGCATCTTTTATGCTAAATTTTCAGTATTTTTCTTTTCTTCATACACACTTACAATCTTTTTTTATTTTTCTTCTTTTGGTGATGATTTCTTTATCTATATATTCTTCTCTTCAACTAATAATGGGAATTTTAAGAATCTTCACATCCCGCAGCGTAGCACGGATCTTGCCACTAGTATTCGTATATAAGAGAGCAGAAGCGGCTTAAAGATTCGATTAAGTTTCGATTTTTCAGCTATACTGAGTACAATCACGATTTTATATTCTCTAACTTTTGCATGCACTGACTTCCATCATCAGTACGAACGATCGAGAGTTTAATTCAAGTTGTTCTCTCCGCAACTACATCAAAGATTCCTAATAGCTGTGAAGCCATCGGATGGGAGCCCGCCAAGGTATCCTTGCTTGCCCGGAAGTTATTGGGTTGTGGAATCTGAGCTGAGCCTGCTGTAGAGATAATGCTTCGAAGGTGGACCCTGGCCCCCCACGGCACTCAACCAAGCTTGAAAGATGACGTTTGTGCGAGCTCGGTCGGGGCCGATACCCTTTATTCCCTCTTCTTTCCGTCCATTTTAGAATTAAATGACTTTTTTTTGTACGTCAAAGTGAATTGATTGAGATGGTAAGACGCCTCTGCTCCTCAAGTAAAATCTCAAATTCGAGAATTCATCTTGGGAGAGAGTCCTGCCCCCGAGAAAGTCTTCAGTGAAACGGTCATACCACATAAGCAATGCTGACGTGGTATATCCGTCCAATTAGAATTCACCATTTATATATCTTTCCAATTAGGGTTCACCATTTATTAGGTTTTTTTAATATTTATTTACATTTATATATTATTTCCATTTAGGGTTTACCATTTATTTAAGGTTTTTTATATTTTTTAAATATATTTTAGGATTTAATTACCTTAACTGTATAATTATTGATTACATATCAGTTACTGATTGGACGGATATACCACGTTAGCATTACTTACGTGATATGACCGCTCCACTGAAGATTTTCTTCCTGCCCCCTAGTTGGCTTCGAATTTATACTCCTATTGCCTAATTTATCTCCAATAGATATAGTGAAGTGATTAATTCTTATTAACTTATGACATATCAAACAGTCTTAGTGTGATAGTCCTATGACATACAAGACTTTATCGGTATCCCCATAACATATAAGATTTTCTCGAGTTTTAGATTAAACACCTCATAAATTTGCTAATTC
>JAOYND010230235.1:0-13721 GCA_025802135.1 Lagerstroemia fauriei
TAAGTGGAATGCATGTTCAAGCTTAGTATCTAAGATCTAAAAGTGTGTTTAAAAGATAACTTCTATGGTATTATCAATTACAAATCACAACAAGAATAATAATGAAAATGTTTATTCATACTACTTATGCAATGTATAGAATCAATCAATACAAACAATAGCCATGGGGTTGCACTCCCTCTGCAACAGAGTTATGATGGTATCGATACTCCGCTCTCCAACAATAACGTGACCCCGCGAAATAATCAATATCAATCTTCCTCCCATCTCTTGGTGCCTTTCATCTACACACCTCACACCCGCAGGGCCGCCCATTATTCTCCGCAGTAAGAGCAATTTTAAATTATCTTATTTTTTATATCTCGCTGGAAACCATAAATAAATTACCTCGATGGACATCAACGGTAAATTAAATCTCTCTTTCCACTTTCATATACATTTTCTTTTCTCATCATTTCTTTTGGCTCATTTCTAGTCCGCTGGCTTAGCGGTCACAATGGTTATTTACAATCACATACAATAATGCACACACTGACATACAAATTTCATAGCAATTAAAAGCAATCTCATTTCTACGTATCGATTTTAATATAATTAATATAATCTATTACATTTACAATATATATATATATAAATATATGGGCATGCAATAAGCATGCAAGCGCATGCGAATCAGCCATGCATTATAAGTTTTATATATATATATATATATATTAACAAGGTGATTATATATATAACATACTATAGATAACAACCCCATTCGAGCAATTCATTTACTTAGCTGAGTCCCCAAGATGTTTAGTTTTAATATTCTCAGTTCCTATAATATCATTCACAATAAAATTAAAATATATCATATATGTTTATATTGAAAATGATCTAAAAATTATTCTAGGACATTATTCATTGTACTTTTATTGATCCTATGACTTTCACCTATTAAGTTAAAACTCATATGAATATATCATTCTAACTAAATCCTACTAAATTATATGTATAATATTGAGTAATACAATTTATTTAATTCGAACTGGACCTCAATTACCTCAAATTTTTCCTCCTGATTGCCTTCGTCTCCGCATCTCCGCAATTCTCTCCCTGGCCCTGTGTTTTCTCTACACACACACATATATATATATATATATATATATATGTATGCTCATGGAGTTTAATCTATTATATAATGATCAACCCTATTACCTTCACATATCCTATTATCCATACTTTTATACCCAAATCATACCAACTATAATATACTATCAAATAATAAAATCTACTAAACTTAAAATGAGTATCATTTACATCCTATTTTTCCTTTTTCTTACCGTGCCTCTTTCCACTCTTCGTCTCCGCTTCTGCTCTTCTTCCTCAATCACTTTTTTTTCCTCGGCCACTCTCACTCAGCCTTCTGTCCTTCGAGCTCGATCCATCAGCTCCATTCATTTGATACCGATCCTCCTCGCATCGATCTCACTCGGCTCCGTTTCTCCTAACTCCCGGTCATCCTCCATCTCTCGTGATTTCTCTATCTCTATCTCTCTTTGTTTGGGTTTCTAAGATTGGCAGCTTAATGGATAAAAAGAAGAAGAAGAGATACATATGTTGGGTTGTCAGGGCTTTGTCCAGTCAGTGGGCAAAATAATAATAATAATAATAATAATAATAATAATAATAATAATAAAATATATCAATTGGATTGAAATAACTCTAATGGGCTATGATGGGCTGGGGTGGGCTCACAATTTTCTCCTCACTAATTAAAATTTCGTCCCCAAAATTTCCTTACCCAATATAAGAAAAAAAAGATTAGTTATTCAGAGCATATTCAAGTTCTCATATACTCCTTACTTGACTTGCAAGAATCCTAATGCTTCCGTTGCGTCACTCTGATAATCAGTCTGATTCTGTGGTAAGTCTATTAGGTTCATCTTATTGATAGACCACTTCTTGAACTTTAATGCTGAATACCCAGATGGTAAGACATATAGATCAAGGAGAGAAATCCCTATCTTCTCACTCATATTATATGCAGAAAATTCTGAATAAATTCAATTGACTGTAGATTGATATAGAGGTATATGCAGAGTATAAGAGGCCCGAGTCACCCAATAACTAGAGATAAGATAACTGATTCCCAATAAAACTCTGATAATAGTAATACAAGCCTAGTGAACAGTCCCTTCAATATCCTTACTTCTATTTTCATCTGCACTTTCAGTTATAAGATAGAAACTTGGGAACAATATAGTAATAATAATATATCACCATCACGAACAAAAATATCCATGTCGAGTAATATTCCTACCAAACTCCATAAAATATTCCTCGATATATCATAACTTTCCATTTATTGTAGACATAAATAGTTAAACATCTCTGATAATAAATCCCATCCAGCAATTGAACCAACTTGATTTGCCATAGAATATTCCAGAGCACTGAAAATCTGCTTGAGAACCCGGAGAGGAGAACATGATAGTTTATGGGAACTTGTCATGCTTCTGATCCCTCAACTCAAAATTATAGAGAACTGCCAATTTTAACTCAGCTATAAATACTTTAAATTTCAATATTAACTTCTATAATCGAAAATATTATTCGTTTTCACCGAATTCGTAAAAGCATTATTAAGACAAACAATAATACAATCAATTAGTTAAATTCAAATCTCATCACAGCAAACTTTAAATAAGGTATCAAGCTACCTAGCTCATTTAATCACAAACTACAACTTTTGTTGAACTAATTGTATTAACATACCACATAAATGACAATCCTCATGCTTAGGTGAATTCACATAAACAACATAAGATAAAATAATTGAAATTGTAATACAACATTCACATAACTAATTATCAAACAACCACAAAAACAAGCACCCAATACTACTTCTTCACTGTAAAGTCAACTAAACAAGCAATCACAATCTCATTTTGCTGTAAATAAATCAATTTCTATTTTTTTTCTTTTGGGTAAGAATCTACCAAGGTTATCCATAATTTTTGTTCCTTCTAAGTCTTTTCTTTCCTCATCTCAATCTTATCTTTTTTTTTTGCGTCTCACGCACACCTAATCTCCATTTAAAACAAAAAGGTAATTATTCAAGTAATCTTCTTTAGTGATCTCATTCTCACTTTTCTTAAGAAAATTCCTGATACCCATTTCACTGTTTAGCTCAATCAAGTAAAAAGATCTAAACAAATCAATTTTAGTTATGTAACTCAATCACCTTCTAAAAATCATATAACTTAATCATCCATTAACCAACTCTGAACTATATAAAACATCTTACATTTATTTAATATAACAGTAATATAAACTATAGCTAAACCTATCGAACTCTCCCTAAAAATCTACCAGGGATCGGCTAGAGTCTACAGAATCTATAACTTAGGCTATAATACCAAAATTGTCACGACCAAAAAATTCGAAAGAGTTTCACCTGAATTTCTGATAATACAAATCAAAAAACATAATCTGCTGTAAAACCCTGGAGAATCACCAATAAAATCCAAACGTATAATTTCAGAAAATCTCCAGAATCAATACAAATAAAACTATACCAAAATTTCCGGGTCATAACGTCATATACAAACTTATATACTTTCTACTTACATACCCTTAATATCTACCTACAAGAGGCCTCGAGTTGATCCCCAAACAGAATAGCAATTCCAAGGGGCTCGTCCATCTATAACTTAGCTGAAAATAAAGATTTCGCAGGGGGTGAGCTGCGGGCTCAGCGAGTACAAATTTCTAAGGTTGAATAATATTATAAGTAAAATTTCTTACAAATCATATACATTACAAATCACAACAATAGCCATGGGGTCGCACTCCCTCTGTGACAGAGTTATGATGGTATCGATACTCCGCTCTCCGACGATACCGTTACCCGCGAAATAATCAATATCAATCTTCCTCCCATCTCCTGGCCAAAAAAAAAATCTTCCTCCCATCTCCTGGTGCCCTTCATCTACACACCTCACACCCGCGGGGGCCGCCCATTACCGTTTGGCGGTAAGAACAATTTTAAATTATCTTATTTTTTATATCTCGCTGGAAACCAGAGGTAAATTACATCGATGGACATCAGCAGTAAATTAAATCTCTCTTTCAACTTTCGTTTATATTTTCTTTTCTCAATCATTTTTTTGGTCATTTCTAGTCCGTCGGCTTAGCGGTCACCATGGCTATTTATAATCACATACAATAATGCAAAATGCGTATAATAATGCACACATTGACATACAAATTTCATAGCAATTAAAAGTAATATCACTCCTACGTATTGATTTTAATATAATTAATATAATCTACTACGTTTACAATATATATATATATATATATATTTGCGCATGCAATCAGCATGCAAGCGCATGCAAATCAGCCATGCATTATAAGTTATATATATATATATATATATTAACGAGGTGATTATATATAACATACTATAAATTATTCTACAGTGGAAAAGAGTACTCACAATCCCCTTCGAGCAATTCCTTTACTGAGCTGAGTCCCCAAGATATCCAGTTTCGGTCTCCTCAGTTTCTATAATATCATTCACAATAAAATTAAAATATATCATATATGTTTATATTGAAAATGATCCCAAAAATTATTCTAGGACATTATTCATTGTACTTTTATTGACCCTATTACTTTCACCTATCAAGTTAAAACTCGTAGGAACAAATTATTCTAACTAAATGTTACTAAATTATATATATAATATCGAGTAATATAATTTATTTAATTCGAACTGGACCTCAATTACCTCAAATTTTTCCTCCCGATTTCCTTCATCTCCGCGTCTCCGCAATTCTCTCCCTCACCCTATATATATGCTCATGGAGTTTAACCTATTCTACAATGATCAACCCTATTACTTTCACATATCCTACTATCAAATAATAAAATCTACTAAATTTGAATGAGTATCATTTACATCCTATTTTTCCTTTTTCTTACCGTGCCTCCCTCCACTCTTCATCTCCGCTTCTGCTCTTCTTCCTCAATCACTTTTTTCTCCTCGACCACTCTCACTTAGCCTTCTGTCCTTCGAGCTTGGTCCATCAGCTCCATTCATTTGATACTGGTCCTCCTCGCATCCATCTTGCCCGGCTCCGTTTCTCTTAACTCCTGGTCATCCTTCTTCTCTCGTGATTTCTCTCTCTCTATCTCTCTCTGTTTGGGTTTCTAAGATTGGCAGCTTAATGGATAAAAAGAAGAAGAAGAGATAAATATGTGGGGTTGTCGGGGCTTTGTCCAGTCAGTGGGCAAAATAATAATAATAATAATAATAATAAAATATGTCAATTGGATTGAAATAACTCTAATGGGCCATGATGGGCTAGGGTGGGCTCACAAAACACTGCCACATCCGAAAGAGTTTTGGGGAGAATATGTTTTGATGGTGTCACATTTGATCAACTTGACTCTAATGATCGTACTATCAGGTAAAAAGCCTATATGAAGTTTTATCCGGAAAGGTGCCAAATTATTCACATCCACATTTTTTTGGAGCCGAGGCTGATATGCAGCCGAATCTTCGGTCAAATAACAATTAGACAAGCCCATTTTATAGGGACAAATGAAGGTATTGGATCAACTACATCAATGCTTGTGCTAGACATGAGAACTTTGGCAGATGAATTATACCCCAACAGCATAGAACTGGAAAGTAGCAGTCAGGCTACTCAAAGGCAACCCCAAAGAAAATCTGTTCGGAAAAAGTGCATGCCATCTCAATTGTCTGATTATGTGTGCCATACAACTACATTTTCCCCTCCTCGATCACCCAATCCAATTGATTCCTCGGTATGATGTATCCTATTGAGAAGTTTATTTCTTACACTAGGCTTCCTAAGTGTCATATGTCATACATGGTTGCAATTGATTCTGGAATTAAACCTAGATCCTATAGACAAGCCTTGCAGGACCTGCGGCGGTGTGTGCTTATGGCCAAAGTAATCAACGATACCTGGACAATTAAAGACCCCCCTCCAAGAAAATACCCAATTGGTTTTAAATGGGTCTTCAAAGTTAAGAGGTGAGTTTTTGCTACCGCAAAACGTTATAAAACTTGTTTTGGGCCAAAGGCTACATCGGGTAGATGAAGTTGATTTCCACGAGACATTTGCTCCAGTTGCTAAGTTAGTGACTGTTCGCAGCTTGCTGACAGTCGCGGTGGCCAGAGGCTAGGATATTATCCAAATGGACATCCATAATGCTTTCTTACATGGAGATCTAGACGAGGAGTATATATGTCATTACCATCGGAATTTTCTTTCTCAAGCAAGGGACAAGTCTATCATTTACGCAAGTCATTGTATGGTCTTCATCAAGCATCACCCAGTCAGTTTTCCAAGTTTACCTCTGCACTTCAAGCTTATGGATTCCAATAGGCAAGTGCTCTCCTTATTTACTTATTCAAAGGGAGATGTTTTTATAGCAGTGCTTATTTATGTTGATGATTTGCTATTAGAAAGCAACAATTTTCACCATTGTTCGATGTTTAAGCAATATCTTGGGAAGTGTTTTCGTATAAAGGATCTTGGAGCCTTGAAATACTTTCTAGGCATTGAAGTGAAGCGGACTGGCTCTGATTTATTCTTGAATCAACAGAAGTACACCCTAGATATTCTCTCTGAATATGAAATGCTTGAATTGGGACCATCGGCTTTCCCCATGGAGCAACAACACAAATGATCTAATGAGTCCGGTCTTCTTCTATCAAATCCTAGGAGGTTCCGCAGACTTGTGGGATGTCTTATCTACTTGACCATTACTAGACCAGATATGTGTTATTTGGTACAAATTCTTTTAAAATTCATGCAGAACGTACATCAGGATCATTGGGATGCTGCAATGTGAGTCCTCCGATATGTTAAGCAATCCCCCAACCATGGCATACTCCTCAAGCCTTCTTCCTTACAATCAACAACTTATTGTAACTCTGATTGGGTATCTTGTTTAATGACCCGCCATTCCATCATAGGTTATTTCATCAAATTAGGTGATAGTCCTATCTCATTAAGGACAAAGAAGCATACCACAATTTCAATGTCATTTGTAGAGGCAAGAGTATTTGAGCTATGGCCCTACTGTCAGTGAACTCCTATGGTTACGAAACCTTCTAACCACTCTAGGGTTCACTTTATCTAGCTCAACACAACTCTCTTATGATAACTAGCCGGCACTGCATATTGTGACTAACGCAATTTATCACAAATATATTAAGCTTATTGAGAGTGATTGTCACTTCATCTGTGAAAAAATAAAGTCTGGAGCTATCACTGCCGCCCATGTGTCAACTCGATTACAACGTGTTGATATCTTTGCCAAGGCATTGGGTTGAGATCAGTTCCACTTCCTCTTTGGCAAGTTGGGAGTTCGAAATCTTCACTCTACAACTCGATCGTGCATATTACGGGATATTGCACTGTATTAGGAAACTATTTCTAGTTAGGATTAATCCATGTTGATTTCTTAATTATTCGTTTCCTTATTTCAAGATTCACTACCATAGTAGATCAATCAAACATCATGTATATATCAAAGTATATTCATAATGAAAAGCGCCTTTTAAGCCTCAATCTAGTTTTACATTTTTCTCTGGGCTTTGGATCTATAAGAAAGTGGAAACTTCTATTTTGAAAAAAGTGAGTTAGAGACATCAGATATATGCATTTACGAAGGGGAGTGGCAGCCGGGAAAGGCCTTGGTGAGAAGACACCTCTTTCTAGTGTGAGTTCCGGTCGGGTCAAATTTAGGGCTCCAAGACCTTCACTGGACTCGATGGTGATAGCTACCGAGGCTCTTGGGTGGCGGATGGAAGCAACGGTACGAACAGAAACACTGTGCTAACAGATACTTCTACAAGGGCCCTTGGAAGCAGAACTTCTGGGATGAGCATGGACGCTACGTGTGGAGGAATGGAAGGATGGGCATGGACGGTACGTGTGGAGGAACGGAATATAGTACATCAAAAAGTGCAAGAGTGGAGTTATCTTTGGTAAGGGTATTTTAATTTGGGCCAACATTGAGAGATCGAAGGGCTATTCAAGGACAAGTCTCTGAGAGAAAACTGTGCTAACAGCTGTGCTCCTACCAATAAGCAATTCCATTATTGATAGTGCTCCAGGAAGCATGAACAATTTCAGGGGAGTTACATTTGGGATTCTGATAATGAGGCCTGGGATATCACATAATTAGGCATAGCAATTTCGCCCCAGCCTGCGAGATACTCTGAGACCTGTCTCGCAATCTAATATTATATTGTACTATTATATATTTTAAATTACCTTTTATTTGACTTATGTGTGATTTTATCTTAATAATCATTATACTTTTTTGAAATTGTGTAAATTTTAATTATTTTAAATTTATTTAACTATAATATTATAAATATCTGAATTTATATTGTATTATGAATTATATTTACCTAATATCGATAATTTATTTTGTAATACGGGCTAAATCGTGCTCTGACCCACTCCATGAAGGGTGCGGGGCAGGTCTGGGTCTTCAAATACCCGTCCCGCTCCATCGCATTCCAACCTATAATATATTCGATAATCTTGGGGCCTTGATGTTATATAGGATCGTTTTGCTATCTTTCGAGATTTTCGAAGATGCCCCTGTTATTTCAGGGGAGACCAATGAGTCTAGGAAAATCATCTTAAAGGGGCACAAGAATTATGATTTTATGCGTAACTTCCAATTGGGTGTTAGGTAATATAAGTCAGAAATTTTGATTCTACTATTTATCCCTTTTGTGCGATTGACTGGTGAATTTCGTGAAGGAATTTTGTTTAGAAGCATTTGAAATTTTTATGGGATAGAAGAGTAATTTCATCACTTACCAACACTAGCAAGTGTTGTATCAGAATAAAATTGTTGTGGACGTAAGGAAAAATGACCCATCTGCAGAGTTTACGTCGCCAAGTTCCATGTCAATGGTGCTGTAATGGTTGTTAATATTTAGGGCTCAACCATATAATAGAATTGACATTATAACACGCATTTAACCATTTTACTTACATGATTCAATGTTAAAAACTGGCAAACATGTAAGCCTTTTACTTTTTTTTTTCTTTTTTACATTATAAAGCACTAAAAAAATTTTAAATGATGCTATCTCACAATGACATGGTGAGAAAGAACCAATTAAATTATTTTAATTAATTAGTAACAATTATGACAACTGCTCCTATAATTAACACTAACATACTCATTTGTCACATTTTGATTGGTATTTTCTCATGTTATATGGTGAGGTAAGATCACCTAAGAATTTCTCGTATATATTCTTTCACATCTCTTATTGCTCATCTCATTTGTATATATATAATTTTCAGCTATTCTTGGTTCTTTTCAGCACAAAGTTCGCATAAACAATCCAACAATTATTTCAAAAGATAATAAACTTAATTCATCTTTTAGGTTTGCACCACTATGTGCATTCCGAAATTTAATATACTATGATTAATCCAGTTCAAGCATGGTTGACCTATAAGGGGATAAAACATTCTAAATCATGGGTATTTTCTATTAACAAGACTCGAATTTTTGAAATATTGCTTAAGGTTGTTGGTCTGACCTCGAAATTTGAAAGAGAATGAAAATTTTTTGTTTTTGTTTGATTTGTACTCCTCTCCTCCTCCTCCTCTAAATCATGGGTAGAGGTATTTTTCTATTAACAAAAATCGAATATCCTCCACTCCTATGAATCATGGGTATTTTCTATTAGCTTGACTCGAATTTTTGAAATATCAGTTAAGGCGGTTCCTTTGACATGGGAATCCAAAATAGAATGAAAATTTTTAATTTTTGTTTGGTTTAATTTAGAATCAGAATTAGTTCTCCTCCTCCTTAACAGAAAAGGTAAGAAATAATTATTCTTCGTTTAACTTATCACTATTTTTCTAATAAATAAATGTTATAGTTGGAGAGTTGATGGATTCTAGTTTAGAATTTTTGGGAATTTGATTGGGGTTCTTGGTTCATTAGTTTCATGGGGAATTTGTTTCCAGATTATAATGGAGATAAAATTCACCGTTTTAGGGAATCATAATCAATTTTTTTACTCAACAAACACAGACAAATGAATGGATGATTCCATTTCTGATTTTGGGATTATTTTTTGAAGGAAACAACACACGTTGAGGGGAAAATGTTATGAATTATCTCAACTAAATTATGATTTTTTTTATTTTTCATGTTTATGAAATTAGTATATTTATGAAGGGGTAAATTATTGAAAAATTACGATATTTGTCGAAACTCTATTTTTTCATGACCTTCAACGATACCAAATATTGTCGCATGTTTCCATTTTTTTTTTCTACATGAAAATAGCCAAACCCAACGCTATTAGAATTTTTTATTAATCGCTGATGTAACGTGTTAATGTGGCACTTCTTATTGTCAACTTGGCACTTTTATTAAACAATACTAAAGAAATTATTGAAAATGGGATATTATATCAAACAATAATAAAAGGAATTCTAAAATATAACAAATATAATTAGGGCCAACTATCCCTTTAAACAATTGTGAGAATATAAGTCCAGTATGATATAGTCATTTAACAGATTTTATATGGTATCAAAACAGAGATGCAGTAACAAATTTGATCTCGCTCTGCAAAAGTAAGAAATCTGACCTCATATTGTCGAATTTTCTTTATTTTTTGCCTATGTATAAATAAAAATGGCACACTTGCAATAAAAATGACACGTCTCATGGTCATGTTGATGATTTAACGAAAAATTCTAACAATATTAATATTTGTGAAATTTTACAGTAAAAAAGAAAGTACATAATATCATAAAATCAAAAGTTATGATAAAATAAAAAATTTGTCAATGTCATGATTTAATAGACATTTACACTGAAGGGTATCCTAATTTCATATTACTAGGACTGATGAGCCCCAGACTATTATAGCTAGACATGAACTAGCACTGTGTAAGGATTTTATAATTTAATAAAATTGATGAAAAAAGAATATGTAAATGGTCAAATTAAGCTTTAATTATAATTATTATTTAGTGTGTATAAATTTTAGGTAAATTAAATATAAAATTAACTAATAAATTTATAAAAAATAAAATAATTTTATATGTAATAAATACAAGGAAAAGGTTTTTGAAAAAAATAGAGTGATTTATGACAAGAAAAATGAGGTAAATGATAATTGTGAAATAGTAAAAAGATACGAAAATTACTCTTTAAAGTCGTATGGTAGTAGAAAGATAATGTCAGGTACTCTCTCCATTGATGGGACATATTACTGTGTTTATTTCCTCATTTCATGCTGTCCACATGCTGCCATGGATAAGTTTTAGCACTTAGCAGCCTTTTGTAAAGTCATTAGGAAAAAATGTACCTACGGTGTATTTTTTTTAGAAAATATTTTATAATGATATATCTTTTTTTATTATAATTTAGTATATTTTTTTATAGAATATTTTATAATGATATAATTTTTTTATTATAATTTAGTACATTTTCTTTTAAAATTGTTAGTTTATTACAAAACGTCAAACTGTCATTAACACCGTCAATACTTGATGACGTGGCGATCTGATATATATGCTAATTTAATGTTGTACCAATGCTAAATATTATTGACGGTGTTAACGGCAGTTTGACATTTTATAGTAAACTGTAACAATTTTGAAAGGAAATGTACTAAACTGTAATGAAATAAAGGAAATATACAATTATAAATATTTTAGAAAGAAAATATACTAAATTGTAACGAAAAAAAAATATACTATTATAAAATAAATTATAAAAAAAATGTATTATTAGTGTAATTTTCCCAAAGTCTGTAACTCCCCCTATTAATTCCTAGTTTGTACTACTGAATTAATGGTATTCCTATACTGAATTATTGAAATTTCTTTTATCAACATTGCTCCCCTAATAGAAACAATTTAATACTAATTGGTTCTTTCTTTCTGAAAATGCTCCTATCAAACCTACTAAAAAATCGTACTATCATTTTTAGGGTTAGGGGGATCATTACGCATATCTTCAATAAGACTTAGTATAATCGAGTAAAACTCAGGAAAAAATGAATAGAAAAAAAAAATGGTCTAGCGGGTCAAAGGTTGAACAGTGAGGGAAAATCAAGAACCAAAGTTTTCTTAAAGACGATTGTTTAAGGTTGCGCCTCTCTGACGTTATTTTAGCATTATTCCCAAATTTACTTAGAGAAGTGAATGCCAACCCCAGAAAAAACTTCAACGCAACCTTTTTTTAATCGTTTCAATGTTATCATATGGTAGAGTCGCTTCACTTGAAACTGTCTCCAAAGGTAAGAGATATGTCAATCCGATAGAATCTCTTAATTCTTGGACTAAAATTATTCAATTATAAAGAAGATTTACATGGCATAATACAAATCTTTTGACTTTAAGTAGGCGATTGCCACTGAGCTAAGCTGTGTTTTACTGTAGGCTTGTTTTCTAATGATAATTCTCCTACCTTTCTTCCCTTAAAATCCGATCCCGGTTGACCAAATTTTTAGCCCGGACTTTTCAAATAATCCATTTATAGAACATGAATATATTTTTTTTATCATGGGAATTTGTAAAAGTGTACAGTAGATCGTGCTTTTCTTGATGTACATCCAACAGCCTTGATGTGATGTGAAAAAGCATTAACAATGGATGATGGAGCGCACTCCTGGAAATGACCATAAGTTGTTAAGGAGGCCATGATGAACTGCTTGCAATTTGGGAGATCAATATAAGGGCACCCACTTAACGAGCACAATTTATTGGTCTTTTAGTTTCTTTTTGGCTGAATAATCTTGAGAGGAAAATGAAAATTACATATATGAAATGATATATGATAAGGTTGATTCATTGTAATTGGTTTAGAGTCTGCAACATGATAAAAAATCTTATGTAATATTTAGTTTGGTCATATGGTCCGCATAATTTTTCCTCAACTTGACATGTCGTGAGAGAAAAAGATGCTCTTGAGCCTTATAAAAAACTCAACAGTCTTGTCTCTTTTCCATGTTAAATTCTAAATTGGAATCACTCAACTAGATTAGCACCTATTATCACACCGCGATTTGAGACTGATTTGGATCTCTTCTCATACAATGACCTGAGCAAACCTAATTTATGAGAAATGATGTGGAAACTAATAATACTGACCAGACTACCCTTTAGTTGGACACATACACGTCTCGTTGCGGTTGTCTAGAAATCTACATACTTGACCCACTGTGATTGTTCAGGCAACCAACTATCCACAAATGCTCTCACTACCTCGATTTGTCCACATCAAGATAAGAAATCAGCTGACTCATAATGTCACGTCGATTCTTGGAAGGCCCAAGTCTAGAAGATGTGCTATAATGACAATCTCAAATCCCGAGGAGGCGAGGCCCGGCCCTGTAGGAGCAGGCAGAATCCTTGCTCTCATGAGATCAAGACATGTCGTAATCCCTTATTATACATGATTTAGCATGATTCTCTCGGCTCTGATGGCTATAGTTGTATTATGAATAGATAGAGAAGGCTCAATTGTCATATGAGGACTTTCAGATCTATTCCTATTATTAATTTTCGCAATATTGGCATCGTCTAATTGAACTGAACAACAAGGCACGCCTTTGGCTCTCTTTCAAATTTGAAGCAGCAAAATCAGCCACTATAGAGCTCAGAGAGAGGATTTGAACGGCTTGC
>JAOYND010230439.1:0-13715 GCA_025802135.1 Lagerstroemia fauriei
CAGCTAAAATTTGCCACATGCATAACTGACAATCTTATTTCATGAAAATTGGAAAATAGCTGCAGGTAGAACCAAGCGAATTGAATCATATAGTTCAAGTCAAAATTAGTCCTCAAACAAAACTTCTACATAGATAAACTAGAGACTGAAATTCATAACCAACCAAAATGCACTCCAGAGTTGAATCAATCACAATATAGATATCACTTCGAATTTAAGCTGGCATTAACCTTATGGGGCAAAGATTTCCTCCGCAGATGAAGTTTCAACGTTTCAGAAAAATCCCTAGCCAAACACTAGTCAAAATGCATAAACACCCAATTGAGGACTACTGCATTATCACTAAATTTTATCCATAGGCTGGTTGTAATCCAAAAATGCATAAACACTTAAAATGCACCCCAATATTACGCAATCACATAATATTACTTCAGAATTCAAGCCAAGATCAGTTTTCTTGGGCTAGATTTAGAAAATATATAGACATACGGGTGTTCAATCTAAACTTTTCAGCTACCCGTGGATCAGTGAGATGAGGTAAGATGAAAATCACCAACGAAAATTTTCGGAATATTATCCACTGCACCTCATTGAAACACCAAAAAGATTAAAACTTTCAGAGAATAACGACCATGAGAAGCCGCCGGGAATCAGATATATTTACCATTTTGACTTGGGCTCGATCTAGTCAGAACCTCGGGCTGCTTATCGATCTGCTCCCAACCCTTCAACAAAGATCATCAAACCGGACGTCAACACAAACACTGCACCTCAGACCCCCCTCAATCCTAATCCCAGCGCTTCAGACAACAAGCCCAGTGAATGTCGGACAAGCAACACCGATAACCAATGGAAAGCTTAGGCTTTTCAAGGCCGACTAAATTTCTGTGACGAAGATACAGTAAGTACTAATAACACTGCCAAGGACCAAAACAAAGTAGAAAATCATGATGAATTTACCAACGAAGAACGGATTCGGGATTAGAGAAAGTCAACCACGCAGAGATCAGATGCATGTTACACGATGAATAATGATAAACATACATGAGAAGTTCCACATGTTCCGTATTTGCCAAGATATTAATATGATCTTTACCCGAGAAGTTCCACATGGTCGGTATGTGCCAAGATATTAATATGCCCAATTGCATTCTGTATGTGCCATGTGGAACTCCCAGAAAACCCACCCTGTCTCGGACAATAAAACAGCCACGCTGGATCTGTTCCAAACATTTCTGGAGTTCACCAAAAACAGGTCCTGTAAGATCGAGCTCCCTTTAGAATACCATCCGGTCCGGCCGCTGCAAATCGTAGTATTTTTTTTTTATCAGTCATTAGCATTAACCAGTTTTTACCAGCCAAAACAAAAACATTAAGCAGTTTCTTTCTAAAGATGCTGTAGCTTGAAAATAAGGGAAAGAGACAACATAAGATTAGGTTATAATGTGAAAGCTTGAAGATAAGGGAAAACGACAACATAAGATTAGGTTATAATGTGAGAGGTGAGATCAAATGATGTCGGCTAAGAAAGTCAACTCAGAGAAGGCTGGAGGTCTCTTCTTCTTCTTCTTTTTTTCCGGTCACATGAAAACTATATTTTTTTTAAACAAAAGGATATTTATAGGTCTAATATAACTGTAAAAAATAGAGAAATATAAAAAATACATAAGTCTTATGCTTTGTTTGGATTGAGGGATTCGAAGGGAGAGTATAATATCTTATTTGAGAAAATTATTATGAGATATTTAGAGGGATTCGGAGGGATTTGCAATCCCTCCAAACCTCACTTTTTTAATTCCTCCAATTTGGGGGAATTTGGAGGAATAGTAAATTTTTAGATAAAATATTCATCGTAACTTCTTAAAAGAAATCATGGACATGCCATATTTCTGCATTATATAATTACACAACCAGGTCGTAACCACCGAGTCTCCCAAGACTATTATGAAATCATAACTTTGTTCGAGTTTCAATATCATCATGAAATCACTGTGCCTCTCTTACGCATTTCTCTCGTTCGATCGATCTTCCAAATTAAAAGGATAAAATGGTCAAATTAACTTTTTGATCTCTCCAAATCCATCATCTAATAATAATATTCAAACGAGTGATTTAGAAGAATAAGTTATCCCTTCAAATTCCTTCCTTCCCCTCCCTCCAAGTCCCTCCCCTCGAAATCTGTGAATCCAAACATAGTGTTAGGGTGATGATAAAAGTCCAATCACTAGATTGTGGGCTATATCAAACTCGCTTCTCATAGCGCATGTTTTTTTAATAAACACAACTTGTAATCAAATATTCAAATTAAAAATGCTTTCCTTTTGTTTTTAATTGGTAGTGTACGCCAACTTGTTTGAACTTTCAACCAGTTTTAGGTCGTAATACCGGTAATTTAAAAAAAAATTGTAAAAAAGTTCTCTCCAAAGTATTTTGTAAAATACCAGAAATAAATCGCATGTTGAAGATAGAGTTTCTTATCTGATGTACAACAGCAGCTTAAAAATGCTTTTAATAAATATGTAATGAAAAATAACAGCTTCAAGCTGTTGTTATATAATATATGTAATCAATGATTATATAGTTATAATTATTAAATCCTAAAAAATATTTTAAAAATGTAAAAAATCTAAAATAAATGGTGAACCCTAATTGGAAATAATATATAAATGGTACAAAAATATTTAAAGAGCCTAATAAATAATGAATCATAATTGAACAAATATATAAATGACGAATGCTAATTTGACGGATATACCATGTCAGCATCGCCTACGTGGTTTGACCGCTCCACTGAAGAATTTCTCATCGGATTCGACAAAGTTTTCAGTGAAGCGGTTAGTTATACCATGTGTCAATGATGACATGATATATCTATCCAATCAAAACTTGATATGTAATTAATAATTATACATATATAATTATTAAATCCTAGAATTTCCTACAAAATATAAAAAATCCTAATAATTGGTGAACTCTAATTGTACAAATATACAAATAATGCATTCTGATTTGATGCATATACCACGTTAGCATCACCTACGTGATATGACTGCTACATTAAATACTTTCTCATTGGATTTGAGTTTTTGTGAAAGGAGAATACTCATGTTGAGAAAGTTTTAACTATTGATGGACCGATCTAATTCGAACTGGATTAATTAGAGCCGCATAAGACTACTAAATATCAGTCTCTGCAGATCCAAAAAAGAGACAGGTGGGGAATTCAGGTGGGATGAAGAAGATGGACTAATAAATGTTGAAAAACTTCTATTTGACTGCATGAATATTTAACGGTCTCACCAAAGTGAATTGATTGAGGCGGTAGAACGTCTCTTTCCATTAAATAAGGTCTTGGGTTCCAAGTCTTATGAATGGAGAAAATTTACCATGGGAGAGTTTTACCCCTTAGTATGCCCTCCCGGTTTGGATTGGATTAGTTATAGCCCGTTAAACTTCTAAATACTAGTGGTTTAGATCGAAAAAGAATATTTAACAGTCTCTTAATTATACATATCTATCTTTATTTTCTAATTTCACTTGGGAAAATATGAAATAATAGAAAATCACCAGCACGAGCCACATGATTTTTTTTAATATTAGCATGTTATTTTTTAAAAAAAAATTAGATATACAAGCAGATCGGATCAAATAGTATACATTTTATTGATATTAAGTAATTAAATAAATATTTAATAATATAATTCATCTAGTTAATATCAACTCTTATTTCTGCTTACAATAGCTTTTCAAGCATGTATTTATAAAATTTTGTAAACGTTATTTAACTGTAAAAAAAATAATGATATTTTTTATCAAAAAATCAAAGCTCCACTCTCGATATTTTTTTCTTCTTCCGCACTTCTCTAATAAATCTTAAAAAAATTATGTTTTATCATTTATTGGGCCGATCTCACTCGAAAATATGTTAGTTGAAGCACATTGGATTTTTTTTAAAGGAGAATACATGTGCGAGGGTAAAATCGTCTTTTCATTACTCTGGGCAAATCATCATCATTCACTTCGGACACACGGCAGCAAATCGATAGCCGACAATCTATAATAACCATAATACCCCTCTGACAATACTGTAAATACACTGGGTGATCATGAGGTAATCATTTTCACTCTCCTCTCTAACATACTGGTGACTCAGCATCAGAGAACTAAATCGGACCGTCACCACTGTCTCGGCTTCCTCTTAATGATTTCAGGTATATCAGCTCTCAATCGATATGCAATTCAGAGGAGTTGGAGAGTCCCTGAGATTGGGTCGGGGAGCGAGTGACCGATGGGGAAGAGAAGAGAACGTCGTATGGCGGCTAAGAGTGCCGCCGGCCGCCGAGTCAAGCTCGACCTCTTTGCGGAACCCTCTGGTAGCTCCTCTATTCCGCTTTGAACGCGCGTCGTTTATCCACGTAGACAAGAGATTTCGCAGATTGTTATGATTATATGTAGATTGATTCCCCTTTTCATCCTTCTCGGATGGTTTGTCCGGTCCTATGGCTCTTCAGTTCACTATGTACCGATGTAGCCATTGTTGTATAGTCTTTCTGACATGGACAAGAGTCTCTTGAGTTCACTGCAAGAGAAAAATACTTTAGCTTGATATTTTCTAGATTCAGGAATTATGTTTATTTGAATGAGATTGCTGGTTTCTTGTTGTAATGTGAGGCTTTTGTCTAACTTTCAGGAGGTTTGGGTGGCTCATCTGCCCAAGATGAACTCGAAGGGGGTTTAGATTCCAAACGCTCCGATGGGTTACCCAATTCACCAGGTGGGTTCCGCAGTTCTCTTCGAATGGACTATGTAGGAGGAACATGAGTGGTCACGTAGTTTTGGTGGAAATATGGATCAATATGTACAATGTTTTTCGACCTAATTATTCTTCTCAGACGGTAAGGTGGCTGTATTATTGGAAACATCCTCCGTCAGATCAGATCCGGTACTCTGCTGCAGTGAAAATTTTGCATGACTTATATTATCATGCTCTTTTCACCGCGCCATAGCTCCTGGGGACGGCAGGAGAATTCTCAAGCGGTTCGTACATCTCTTGCTTTTGAGCTTTTGCTTCGTTACCCACTAACAAGTTTCCTTGATATGAAGCATGTGTTTCCATGGATCTCCCCGACCCAATCTCATGATCTCACCCTTCTAAATCCATTCCTGGTCATCAACAACAACAAAAATAAACACAGCATATTTATGTTCTTAGCTAGTTTTAACCCATTGGTCATGAGTTTTGGGTTCAGATACCCCTAAAAAAAACCTAATTTGTAAAAAGAGAAATTTTTTATAAGATATTTCCTTCAGTTCCGGAGTAAAACCGCATCTTAAAGATGCAGTTTCCATTTTGTCGAGAAAATTCCGACTTCATCACACAAAATATTTCCTTCAATTTTGTCAAGATATGGTCTCAGTACATGAAAATTGCATCTCATATTTTCAAGACGCGATTTTGCTTCGCTATTGAAGGAAATATTTTGTTTGAATATATTTTTTAAAAAATGTTTTTTAAGGAGCAATATTTGTACTCAAAAGGTCCATTGATCATTTAATGTAAAAAAAAGCAATAAAAATATCATCACATGTGTTTCATATCACACATATACTATTGGTTTTATCTTTTATGTCGTATTACATAATTAATTCCCTCTGTCATAGTCTTCTGAAATTTTCAATTCGATAGTTGATGTGTTAAACGGGGAGAAATTATTAGATAATCCTATCCCATCACGTGACGTGATAAAATACTAACATTAAAATGTGACAAATGAATAAATTAATATTACTCACTAAAATGGTACTTACATATTCTGACACACTTTGTTATATGTAAGTACCCTTTTGATAAATAATAGGGTAAATGATCCGGTGATGCACGAACTTTGTCTCAATTCCTAATTCTACCAAGAATTTTAATTTTTGATTGAAATGGTCACAAACTTTCAAATTTTTCCCACTTCTACGATCCGTCCAATTTTCCATCACGTTACTTAATGGAAGTCAGAAATATCCGTCAAAATTAGGTCAAAAGTGAAAGTTCATGGTAGAATTGGAAATAATGTAAAGTTCATGATAGAATTGGAAATCATGCAAAGTTCGTGTATTAAAAAGCCATTTATCTGCAGTTTAAAGAGGGAAAATTTTGTTAATGGTTGGAGAGATTATTGCATAAGCTCGGCTTACCACATCATCCGTAAACTCTATTAATGAATGTTTAACACATTATCATTAACTGTCACATTATATTTTTCTATTTATTTAAAATATTTATTTTTTAATCATATTTGCTTACATGTCGAACATTCATTGGTTAAGTTCACCATGTAATTCGTGAACTCGGCTCACCTAAAATTTTTCAAATGGGCGACTGTATCTTGAAAGGCGTAGGAAGAAAAAGATGTACAAAAGGGTTCTAAAATATTATTGATGAGAATTTAATTTAAAATCTTTTAATTGTTGATCAAGAAAAAGATTATTATACCGGATCCCTTTGTTTTTTTCTTTCATTATTTATTTTCCTCGATATTTAGAAAAGCTAATAAAATCATTTTTCAATGTAAAAAAGGCATATAAATCTAGAAGGGGATAGAAGAAAAAGAGAATATGGGAGTACGAGAGTCTCATTGATGGACAAAGCCTTCAATGAAGCGGTTATACTATATGTCAATGATAATGTGGTATATCCGTCCAATCAGAACTTGACATGTAATCAATAATTACATATATATTTACTAAATCCTAAAATTTCCTAAAAAATATAAAAAAAATCATAATAAATGTTTAACTCTAATTGGATAAGTATATAAATAGTTGATTCTAATTAGAAGGATATACCACGTCAGTATAGCTTACATGACATGATTGCTCCATTAAAGACTTTCTTCCATTGAACTCAGGAATGAGAAAATTCGTGATCTATCATACATATTTAACTTGATTTTGTCTAATTTTTATCGAACTATCTTAGCACACCCTCTGAATTCGTTACATTACTCCTCCACAGAGTTTAGCCCCTGAACGAATTCCCTGTATCCATCCCTTGCAGAACCCAGAACTTCTGCGTCCCCGGTCGAGAGCGGTATCATTGCACCAATATCCTTTGTCGCAGAGCTAATCAATTAGATTAAGGGAATACAACTTTGCATCGATTGGTGCAAAATACTTAAACGCTGTCTTCTTCGAAGTACTTTGATTTCGGTCTACACACAATACATGCATGTATCTATGTTTAATTTCTTTAATATGGCAGCTTGGGTTCAACGATCATGATTCCGAAAGGTACGAATACGTATTTATGTACGTGTTGTATAGTACGAACGGTCTCTTTCTTAAACTTTCAAAAATATGCATGATAACTAAATTTTTAATTAATTAAAAAATATTAACGAGGATGAATTTGTAAAGTCAATCTTAAAATTATAGTTACCGCTTCAGGCCATGTCTGCTGACTAATCAGCCATTGTAATGAAGAGAGATCAGCACTTACACGTCATGAGTCTTCCCTACGGCAACGTCATTCGGTTGATGAGGTCGGTTTGACCCAAATTTTACTTCTCATTCAGTCAACCTCTTCTCTCTCCTTACAGACAAATTCTTGGCTTACGCGAGCTCGTGAATGATACGATCAACTTAATTAATAATTATTTAATATTTCAGTAAAAAATATCATATCATATTTAAAATATTAATTATATTAATTGATAGAAAAAGTTCGTTTAAGGACACGTGATTAGTGTAAATCATATTGTCACGTGATGATGAGTGTTGAAAATTAAATCCACATCGATTGATTTAGAGAGAATATTTAGATTTATAAGAAAATTGGATACTATTACTTAACAGTTTAGACTTTCAGATGGAAACATGTCTAAGATACTTGTAGATCCCAATGGAAAATTTTATCTAGTTTACGTGGGAATTTTTTTTACAACAATCAAACATTCGTTGGCTGATTTTACGGATGATGTGACGAGTTCAATTCATCTCTCATAAAATTGGTGACATTTCGATACTTCTTAAGTCCAACACCTGTAAAACAGATAAAATCCATGATTGAAAAATTTTTATCTTTATTAAACTGATCCAGCTTGTATCCGAGTTAGTCAATATCTGATAAATTTTTTATATATCACGTGGTAATAAAGAAAAATTAATTAGTTTAAATTATTAATTGATTATTAATCGGCATAGCGCGGGGTAGGTGCAATGCACTTTTCGCAACCAAAGAGCTCCATGTGGTTAAGTTCCAAAGCCTGTGCAATATTCATAAAAATTAATAAATGCTTAACTGCAGATTTACCAGTATTACGTATGAATTTTATTATTTAATAAAATTTATGAGAATAGTGAATGGTAAATGATTATATAAAGTTTAAATATGATTATTGTTTAGGATTTATGTTTTTCAGTAAATTAAGTAATAAATTTAAAAAATTAGAGTGATTTTTTTCATATATAATAAAATTGGCATGTCAAATAATTAGCGATCTATTATAAATTGTAATAACAAATATTATTACAAAAGTTTTGCAAAAGATATCTATAAGATGAGAATAAAAAGATTGGATCTCTTCAATCGAAATCAAATCCTAAATCTCTTTATCTCGTACTCATAATGAGACTACTGTAAATATATATATATATATATATATATTTTATTTTATTTTATATAAATTATCATGTTCCGTCTTCATAATCTCATCATTTTACTCTTCTTTTAATTTTCTCACGTTTTATTTCCTAGATCCATCACTGATATGGAATATTTACGAAACAGATTTGACCAACCCATATATGCTTTTAAATAGGGAGACTTAAAATATGCATGAGATCACATGGAATATTAGCCATTGACCATAATAAAATATATACATATATATATATATATATATTAGATATATGTTGGTGTGCAATTTGGTTAAAAAAAAATAATTAATGGTAAGGACTCGCGGTCGTCGTCATCATCATGGTCGTTAGTGGACTACTTGCCAAGGGTTGTGGTGGTGGCTGAGTTTTGTCAGATTACATGTCATTTTCCTTCATGAATATATTGAGTTTGATAGCTGCCAAAAGATTAATCTAACAAATGATCCCATGAATTATTCATGTTCCTCACCAATGGCGACGATTAGGAATTCAGTACACTGTATACTGGTTCTCTTTATCGTGAAATCTCATATCGGACAATCAATATGTATCAAAACCTGTAATATAAGAAAACTGATTTACCACCGTCTATAAATTTAGGGTTTTAAGTGGATATGAGCAAAACATGTCATAAGCTTGATAAATATTTTACATGGTGTCAGAGTAAGTTATCATGGGGATTCAAATCACGTCAACCTGAGATCAGATGGAAAGGTACCTGGCTTGTGATAAGTTATATAGACTGAGGACTGAAAAGAAAGCCTACTCCTTGGTTAGTCGATTCACTTCGTCCGAATACAGAAGAAAAATATCTGACTCGAGCTCAGTTTTTAAAGGCGTGCATTCAAGGCATGTGTCAAGTGTAAACACATTATTGTATAAGGAATAAATCTCAAAGCAGACGATAAATGGATTGAAATCTGGAATATAATAGAATTAAGGGACCACGCTCTTGACAAAAGAAAAATCTTAAATAATTCTACCTCACAGTTAAGTGATGATGAATAATCAATTAAATTACACTGATTTGTAATAACTAAGATGACTGCTAGGGTGGTTAACACCGATTCGCTCGTTTATCATAATCTGATTAATATGCTCTGACATCACGTGATGAGATATGATCATTTAAAGATCCTCTTACCTCATTGAATTATGTGAATAGGTTGACTTGTCACATTTATTGACATAATTTGAATCCGAGTCGTATTCAATTACCTTCCTTGTGTGAAGTGTTACACGCTGAAAAAGTGTGTACAAAAAATGACAGGTTCATATTTGTGACACATGGCTACATTGTCCTGGTGTTGTACTTCTGCACTTTTAAGTGTACATCTAAACAACTTCAATCTTCATCTTTTCTTAACAAAGTTCAAAATCAATTTTAGGCAAGTTTGGTGCTATCATATGATCAGGTCATTTCATTGTGAGAGCCCGGACATTATCCAACAGAAACGATAATATTATCATTATTATTCACACCTTTTTTTATATAAAAAAAAATCTTTGAAATTCAGTAAATTCAAAAAAATTATATGATTACTCGACACATTTGTTCATTTAAAAATTTTTCTCTGCTCGGTATAAATTCAAAACAAAAGAATGGGACCCTCTCAAGTCATTCAAGGTTATGTGTACATTTTATTTTATCTTATTTTATTTTACATTTTATATTTTAAGGACAAAGTTTTACGTAATCATTGCCCACAACAAACTCCAACGTTCCTCTAAAACCCATTTTAAGGAGAAATTCTTAGGTAGGAACCACATGACGTGAGTAAGTACTAATTAGAATTTGACAAGTGAGTAAATTAGTGTTAATCATCCGAGTAGTTGCCATAATTAACACTAATCAAAGTAATTTGATTTGTTCTTCCTCACCACGTCATTGTGAGGTAGGATTACTTAAGATTTTTTTGCATTTTCAGACTCTTCTTTTTTTTTCACTGTTAAACTATTAAACGAGGAATTTACTACTGTTAAATATATGATCCACTCTCCCATTTAATAATGGAGGAGAATTTAATAATAATGCCTTGAAAAAAATTTAGAATTTTCCCCCTTATGTTGTCCTTGTTTTTTGGCATTCATCCCCAATCTAATCATCCTACCCACTTCCTTGCAAGCCATACCTTTGACAAGGCAATGAATTTCCATACAATGCACATTTGATATTCGAAAGATGTAAAATGATAACGTAATTCTGACGAACAGATGTCATGTTGGATATATTTATTCGTAGCTGAGCCGATCGAACCGGTCGTAAAGCTCGAAAGTTTTCCGGGGAAGATCGTTTTTCGACATTTGCTAGAAGTGTACTGGGAAATGTCGGCATCGATTAATTCCTTATCAAAGAAAAAGGCTCGGAAGATTCGTAGGCCGTTGACAGTTGTGGGCCCAAATATGGGGCCCGGTACGGTCCAGATCGGGCGGCCGTACGATGCTTGTGGCTGAGATAAGCTGGAGTGGACTTGGCGGGACCCCAACCTCGTTGGACCCAGTGGACCAATTACATCGTGTCCAGAAATGGACCAAATTCAGGTTTTGGTTATATAAGATTTAGATATTATTCCGATATTCTGAATTATTTATTTCTCAGTTTATTTGATTTTCTGAATCTATAAATAGGCGGGTCGTATTATGTTAACATTGAGTCAATCAATCATCTAATAATTCATGAGAGAGGAGGAGAGAAGAGATATTGAAAGAGATAACGTGGTCGGCCAAAATTCCAAACCACGGGAGTGTAAATTTTATATAATTCATAAGAGAGGAGGAGAGAAGAGATATCAAAAGAGATAAACGTGCTTGGTCGTAAACCAAAACCATGGGAGTCTAACTTTGTTATAATGACTGATTGACTAAAAAATAACATAAGATGACCCGCCTATTTATTAGCCTGAAAAATCAAATAAATTAGAAAATAAATAATTTGGGATATTGGATTGATATCCTAATCCGATATCATAAAATCCTTGAGATAATAACTAACCTGATTGACTGATACGATACAAACCTAAATAGCCACAATATCTCCAACAGTAGACGCTAGTTGTTCAGTGCATCTGACATATTCGGGATTGAGCGCGAAAATCCAACTGTTGCATGGTGAGATAGCCGAGTAGCCAATGCCACTGTCCTACATTTTACTATCAGCGATTGACCTATTTCAAATATTAACTAATTAAGACTCATTACACGTACAAACACAGAACTTTGCAAGACGCAAGAATAACGAACTGTTGCAGACAACAACCGGTTCGGTTCAATAAAAGAGGACAGAGCAATGCGGTCCCAAGTTTCACGCAACGGCTTAGGATGCGGGCTCCTTTCGGGCAAGTTAACTGTGACTTTCATTCTGAGCACCTGAAGAAACGGAACTTATTTGGAATCCATGTTATAGATCTCCCGAATCTATTCGGGACATGCGAGTAGGTCGTAATAATAAGTGAGATCACAGTTGTACAAATTTGAAAATTAGATGTGTGTCATCCATCTATCATCCTTGCAAGTAGTCTAAGGAGTGTTTGGTCCCTAAATGTGATGAGAGCACTTGGGGTAGTTTGTGGATTGGATGCATTAGGACCAGACCATGTGAATTCCTCATGGGATGATGCCAATAAATTCTCCTCATGCTCTTCCTGCACATAATCAATTTGTTCATATCAACAGGAGAACCATCGAGAATGGTGACATAATGATTCGAGACTTACTCTCATGTAATTTAGTGAGTCCAAGGTTTTGATTTCGAATCCCTTCTAGCACACATGTCAAAACATATGCTAGTGTATTGTACCGAGCTTGGAGGACGCTAGTTTCTCGGAATATACTAGCCTCTGGTGATACTATTGTAGTAACGCTAAACACTAGTTGTTTATTACGTCTGAAATGTTCGTGGTTAGATATGAAATTCTAAACATTACAAAGATGTGTAGCTGGATCATCACAGGATGGATGAGTAGCTTGTAAATAATTGGACTATATAGAATTGGGTTTTACAGTTCAGTTAACCATTTTTATTAAAAAAGCGGTAGAGGATGTAATTAATAAAATACTAGAGATTGACCCGTGCTATGCACGGAATTGTCAATTAGTTGTTCTATTATAAAAATTTAAGATGATCAAAGAAATACGAAGTTGATCAGATAAAAAATTTAATGTTCAAGTAGATAAAAAATGAATAGTTCAAATAAAATAAAAATAGAATAAAAACATGGAATTGATAGACTTTTCGGTGAATAAAGTAGATTTTTTGTGAAAATTGTGAATGTCGTAAGGAGTTGGAGGATTTTAAAAGAGCGAATGTTACGAGAATCATGAGAAATAATTGAGAGAATCATGAAAATAGTTAATGGAATATGAGAAATTAATAAAATAAATAAATATAATGAAATTATGAAAATGTTTTCATGAACTAAATTTGATTGAGTGTATTTTTGAAATTTGAAAATGAGATCAAATATGTTTGTATTTGCTTAAAGTAATAGAGATAACTGATTTATTTGGTTCGAACTGACTAAACCGGACCATTCAAAATTGAATTTTAAGTTAAAAGGTGATTGTTATTATTTATTTATGGGCAAATAATCTAATTGCGTCTATACTTTGACCAAATTCTCACTTTTAACATAACTTTTTCGCGTGACCTACGAAGGCACGAACTTTAAAACGTTTGTCCTGTTTAGCACGCCGTCAGTTTTTCCGTCAAAACTAACGGACCTGTCCTACATGGCACGTTAACGGCGGCTGATATGGCAAACAATAGATTGCCACGTCAAATACGTTTAAGAAAATGTCGAGTTTGCCCCTTAATACACTTCATTAATTTAAATGCACGTTAATTACTCGATTTAGTCGATTTTAAATTTTATTGATTAACAGAAGAATATGTTCGAACTGGGTACTTGGAACTTATGGTATAATACAGGTTCTGGAAAGTTGCAAGGACGTTTAATGGAAGAAGAAGATAAAATTATAAAATTGTCATCGATAACTTTAAATTAATTAATAGGATTTAAGGGTAAACTTAGTATTTTCTGACGTGGCATGGCCACATCAGCCACCGT
>JAOYND010230536.1:0-13715 GCA_025802135.1 Lagerstroemia fauriei
ATTACACGTATACAGAGATTGGTATAAGAAAAGAGTATATAATCTTAGTTGCTGTAATCTCCATTATCTGACTGGAGATGTTCGAATTTGCTCAACACTGAAATTCAGTTCGAGCAAGAAGTCCAAGGATTCTACTTAGAGAATTGTAGAGGCTTATCTTTAGCTTCTCATGGGATACCTGGAGGTGCTCCGATGTAACATTCAACTCGAGCGATATCTAACCCAAGAGAGAGTGCAGGTGAAGATCGCATATCAACCTCCTCCAGTTATAGAGCTTTAATTTGCCCTGTCGCCGAAGTCTCTAATCTCATTATCATCATCTTCATGTGGAGGTAAGTGCCTGTTTCGATTCAGCCATGTATAGCCATAAATGTCTATAAATATTCAATTTCTCATGTTCGATCGTGTATATATCAAGACAATGTATAGTTATAAATAATACTAAGGTCCTTGCCTTACATGCTCGAGAGACACAGATTGTTCTGGCCTGACCATCTATGCGATGAGTTAGGTGTATTGGCAGATGGGAGAGTGCCTTGATTTGTCAAAGATCGCGGAGTTACGATCGCTTTTTTTTTTTCACTTTTTTATTAGGCGTGCACCGCTTTTCATTTACAAAATTTGATCCGTGATCTTCTTTATGGAGTCTAATATCAAAAACATGCTGGTAACTTTCTTTCTGAAATTGGACTGACAAGACTTCAGAGAATGCAATAAGAAAAAGGGAAAACCTTGTTTGGATGCGGAAAGACAGGCGACCGCGAGCTCCAACTTAGCCTCTCAACGGTCCATCCATAAACACAGGCCTCCCTCCGGCTTTAGAAGAGTTCAAGGTTTTGCATGCAATCCCCACGTGGTTTCATCCATCATTCAGCATCCTCTTTTGGTAGCGGGATCCATCAAGTGTTCACCGGACAAGTAATTTGATGCGTACAAGAACGATAATAAGATCGGGCTATTGGCCAAGACCAGCCCTGACAAGCTACGAAGAATCGGAGTTCTTGAAGGCGGTCGTAAGACCTGGGCTCTGTCGGAAACATACTTGTAAGTCTTCACTGACCAGCAGCGTCTATGGATGAGGTCGATGGAATGGAATGAGTATTTTTACCTTTTTGGGTCGATATTTTTGTGTGATTCTACAATTAAAAATTGCATTGTGCTTCATGACTCTTAGTTTATAACCCAGATGAGATTATGGTTGCATTTTAACTGTGATGTCCTTTTCTTGGTTGAATTTGGTTTCCATCCTTCTCCGGTTAGGATTGTGAATAATTTGAAATGGAGGGCTAGTAGTGAATAAAAAATAAATCAACAACTAATGAGATTACAAGTATAAAGGAAAGACGGATGTATTGGCTGCAGGCGGGAGGAGAAAGTCTCCAGTGAAACGGTTATATAACGTGTCAATAATGATGTAGTATATCCGTCCAATTAAAACTTTACATATGTAATCGATAGTCACACATAGATAAATACTAATTAGATAAATAACAATTGGTGAACACTAATTAGATAAATATATAAATGGTAGATTCTGATTGGACGGATATGATATGTTAGCGTTGTCTACGTGGTATGACTGCTCTACTAAAGGCTTTGCTGGGAGAGCTCATCTTCGTCCCACACCGGGCAGCTCCAAGGAAAGGCTGAGGTAGAGAGCAGTATAAAAGGGAGGAGTCAGGAACAGAGTAACATACTTACCTGGACGGGCTCAATGGGCGATCAAGAAGGCTCATGGGCTAGGCTGGTGGCCTCCATTGCACTTTCGGAGGGGTGCCCGCCTAAGGTCGGCCCAAGCGGTCGAGCCTACGTCATAATTTGTGGCAGAGGGGGCCTGCGTTCGCGCGGCCCCCACCCAATTCCTAGTCTTAAAATTGTTTTGTAGACTGGTATGGGCTGCTGGGCGGGGTGGTTTGGCCCGGAAGTCAGGTTATTAGTTGATATGAAATTTTAAAATTTTAAATATATAAATTTTTTTAATAAATGCTAAATTGTAATTAGATGAACATATTACATCAGCTCAATTGGGCTTTAGTTAATCAAAGTCTATCATTCAATGAGTTTTCTTCTCTTTAACAAGTTATGTGTATGTGTAGACATGCATAGTGGCTTTCAAGTTTGGTACCATTATGAGCACAAAGACTGGATTAAGGTGTGATTGATCATTTGTCTAACCTACTATGATGTTTGTTCGGATTTTATTCCCAAAAACAAGACATGCTGTTAGGGACGGATCCAGAAAACTTGTTCGGGGGGGGGAACGAAACTCCGTAGGGAAGTAACGTGAAGAGTTCAGAGGGGGCGAACTATGTATTGTTCAATAAAAATTGGACAAAATCAAGTAAAATTTGCATAGAATCCCATAGAGTTTCCCTAGCTCAAGGGGGGCGATCGCCCCCTCGCCCCCCTAAATCCATCCCTGCATGCTGCTACCAAGTAAAATGCTTGCTCGTTGTACTTACCGATCTCCCAACTTTTAGAATGTTAGGTAAAGACCTGATGCACGTAAATAAGTTAATCAGAGTTGGGATCAGATCATAAAATTTTTTAACTTTGGTTGGCACTTTGCAATAGTACTGATAATTGAACTTGTGAAGCTAATCAGAAGAAAACTCATATTTAAGAATTAAATCTCGTCTTTGATACCATGATGAGTTTGTTGAAGATGTAATCCTGATAGATTTTCATCTATTATTTAGAAACGTAGATACATGGGAAATGTGCACAAATTCATTCCAACTACTGATATGACTTGGTTAAGTTGGTTCAACAAGAGAGTTTCAGATGGAGCGATCGCGTTGCCCACGTGACATATCAGTCCAATAAAAATTTGACATATATGACTTTTTTACCATATCAACATTAACAGCAGCCACTTACGCATCACCATGTGACAGATGTGCCACATAGGCATCGTCACTTGGTACAAGAGTGTATTGTATGTAACGGGTGCACCACATGACAATGCTGATATAATATCACAAATTAATAATATTCGATCACATGAAGATTTTTTTAATAAAACCTTAGAATAAAAAAATAATGAAAATGACTGTCTATTGGTTTGTGACATCACATTAGCACTGTTACATGATATACTCGTTACATATAAGACTTTCTGCATGTGGTACCGCCACATCACCAAAATTGGCCTATGTCAGTTTTTTTAGTGGCAAATGCACCACGTGGATAGCATCCGCGTGGTACCATGCTGCACTTGAGACTTTTTCGTTAAGTAAGATATCGCCTTTTGGTTTTGCAGATGAAGAAAATAGAAGAGTTTTACTCGTTGGTAATTTGAATCTGGATTATATACCATCCATTAGATTTTTTCATGATAAAAATAATTAATCATTATTACTAGCAATTAAATCACAACCATGTAGGGAGGGGCCCAGCTAGTAATTTATTTTATTTTACAGCCATGACAATCATTCAAATCCTAGACAGAGTGGGAGTTGTTAATAATCAATTTTTGCTATAGAGGAAGTATAGTCTTATCTTCTGTCGGCTCCATGGAGCTCTATGAACGCTCATCTCATTGGGCTTCTGGATTACCAGATTGCTCAAAGAAATTAAAAAATCGAACTCAATTGTTAAATAAGACTAAACTGAATAAAAAGCAATTGAATATATTGAACTGGTTCTTTAATGGTGCTATTTTTTTTATCAAGAAAAGATTTGGACAATTGTTTGATATGATTGGTTTGATTAATTATGATTAATCGAATCCAAATGATTTTCTAATTGGTCATTAAATAAAGTAAGAATAAAATAAATAATATTTTAAACCAAAACTCACATTTATGAGTTTTAACAGTTTGATTTGGTTAATTTTGAATCGAACTGAATCAGTTACATTTTATTGATAAATTATATTTATTCTTTTAAAAAATGATTAAGAGGCCGATCTAACAACAAAAGAAACAGTTCTATGGTTCGGTATTTTGAGGCAAAATACATAAGATTTAGACTTAATATTTCAAACCTAACACATGATTCAGTTTGAAATGGTTTTACGAATCAAACCAAACCACTATTTACACACCTAATATTAGATTTCTCGTACCACTTTTATATTGCGTCTAGTAGAGTGTTCATAGGCCCTCCTCCTCTTCATAGCCAGAAAAAAAAAAGGGAAAGAATGAGACTTTGCAATCCATTGAGCAAATCTCTCCTAATTCTCGACACGAGTAAAACTGCATAATTTTCGAGAGTCAACCTTACACGTGTTAAGATTTGAATGTTAATCTACACAACGAACTCGTTATGCATCATACATCGGATATTTACTGATTCCCCTGATAAGGGCAAATTGATAATAACATGAGGGTCACCCCTGAACTTCGAAAAAAATATATAAAATAATATATTTATCTTACTGATTTTATCTTTTTTATTAAATTATCTTATTTTATCTTTTTTATTATCAGTTTATCAATAGATAAAACGCTCACGGTTCTCATATTTACTACGGACAAAACGTGAATTGGAGACGTTATTTGAAATGAAAATGCCACTGATCAGTATCAATTAATATTCTTATATTATTTTTATTATTAAATTTTAGTGGTGGGATTTTATTTTTATATTTTATTAGGAAAAGGAAATCGTACATATGATATGATACAGCCAAAGACGGTGATTGGTGAATCACTCACCTGGGAGATCACAACCAGAGGAGAATTTGAAGGATAAAAAAGCGAATGTCACATCCAAGAGAAAGCAATTTTTAAAATAGTCTCACGTAATAGTATTTATATTGTGATATTAATTAATAAAATTTAATTGTTTTTAAATTTTTTAACTTTTAAGTTTTATAAAAAATTATTAAATAATCTATTTTTATTGATCGATATTATTGTATAAGCACTGCAACCGAATAATATCGACATACAACTCCAAATTGAGAGCAAGCGTGCTGGCATATACTTATTTTTTTATTAGATTTAGCCAGGTCATTCTAGCACTAAATTTATAATTTTATTAATTATTTGTTAGGGCAAAAGATGTGATCATTGCAACTTTCTTTAAAAAAAAAAATTCATTATTGAATTCATGCATGTACCTTGTCAATGGTCTGAATCTAATTGGAAGATGAGCTATACCGGACGAGAAATTCTAAAGTCGATTCAGTCCGCTGTAAACATATTAGGAGATTAGTATTTTTTGACCCATTAAAAAAGTATCGGTACTTTCTTTTAATAAGTTCACGGTGGACCTGACCATATCCGAATAACCTACAATTACTGCCAACCAGATCATGTTATCCAGCTGCCATATTTATTTATTTATTTATGATTTTTTTTAATTACGAAGAAGACTTCCGAGCTTGGTAGTGGTAAACATGATGAGTATCCGACCTAAAATCCTTGGTTTCACATCGAAAGTGATATTGTTGTACGGAATCTTCTTTATTAACCTCTTTTGGTTTAGTTTCAACGTGATGACATTGAAATCAAGATGCACAAAAGTCGGGTCCTGAATCGGCCGATCCGGTCACTTCTCGATGCGATATATATTCCTATTTTCTAATAGGCGACATTGGCACGTTGTTATACGATGCTGCATAGAACTTTCCGCAGTTTTTTTTTATCCGCAAATAAGATCGCAGTAGTGGCAATATCGGATTTTTGTATTCGACTACGAATATTTAGATGTATTAAATAACTGGCATTCAATACTGATACCATCAGTATAAGACTGCCAAAAACCTAGTATAGTTCAAGTTCCCGGTGTCTTCCGACCCAAGTTTAAAAACGTACTTCTAGAGGATGTTTTGATTAAAATGCATAAACATGATTCGAGTTTACGATGCTAAACTCCTCAAAAAATATATGAAAATTGAGTTTCAAACTATTAAGCCATTGCTCTCCAAAGTATACAGCTTCATAGTTTATTTTGAATACAGTGCAAGTACAGCCTAAAGTCTATGTGAATTGATTTGGGTTATTTGCATAGAAAAACACGAACTATTCAAGAATTTCTCAATATACCACAAACTATTTTTTTTTTCATAAAATCACGAACTATCCAAAATTCCATAATCCACCACGAACTATTTTTTTTGTCCAAAAAATCATGAACTATTCAAGAATTTCCTAATTTACCGCGCTATTAATTTATCTGTTAATTACTAATGCGTATCGTTAATTTTACTGATTGTGCAAACTGAGTCTGACGTGGCATCCATTTGGTAAAAAAATTATGAACTATTATCGAATTCTCTATTTTATCATGAGGATGGACGTGTAAATAGATGATGGACATGCAAATAGATGTGCAAATAGATAATGGACGTGCAAACAAATGTTCTCTATTTTTATGACTAGATGGATGCCACGTGTGGTAACACGTCAGAATCTGCTTGCACAATCAGTAAAATAACAGTACAAATAAGCAATTAACTGTCAAAATTAATAACGTGGTAGATTAGGAAAAACATAACATAGTTCATGATTTTCTGCGCAAAAAAATCGTTCTTGGTAGATTGGAGAATTCTTGGATAGTTTGTGATTTTCTAGGTAAAAAAATAGTTCGTGGTAGATCGGGAAATTCTTGAATAGTTCGTAATTTTCTGGACAAATAACCCAATTGATTTTCACGAACGCGGCAATATATGACACAACACATTTCTCGTAACTCTGCACTTCGACGAGTTTATTTTATGTAAATCTTATAATGACAGGAGAAAACTCAACCGCGACAGATCGATCCCCGAGGCTGTCTGGTGGCTTGGTGCCATTTTCTCACATCTTTATTTATTTTTTCCCCGTGGAAAGAAATCAGGTAAACTTGAAAGGAGTAGAAGAAAGAGATGATAAAGAGACACGAGAAGTTCTACTAGTGAGATCCAACTCGGGACCTGTAGGTCACAAGGCAGACGTGATACCAACTGTACTAAACCCTATTTTACAAATTTTTATTTATTTAATTTGTTATTTAGAATTTTGTTGAATCTTATTTTTTAATTTCTTCAAGGGGCATTTATCTGGCAAAACTACTAACCCTATCAATTCACGCTATTAGGATGTGGCCCATCGTGGGACTAAGTTTACAGGCGGAATCAATCTTCATGGGCACGTTGATGGACTGGCCCAAAGTTATTTCAAATAATTATTGGATTTTCTATATTTGAAAACCCAATAAGGGGAAAGTAATGTAAACAATTAGTAGTTCAAATTAAATAAAAATGAAATAAAATCGAGGAATTGAGAGAGTTTCTGGTGAATAAAGTATTTTTTTATCGTAGTTACGAAACATTGCAAGGATTTGGAGAATCACGGAAATAGTTAAACGAGATTGTATAGTTAAAAGAATTATGAGAAACAGTTGAGAGAATCACAAAAATAGTTAACAGAATATGAAGAATTAATAAAATAGATAAGTAGACTGAGACCAAAACTATTTAAAGAATTAATAATATGGATTATATTTATTTATCTATATTATATTTGTTAAGATTTGATTTTATTATTCTAAAAAATAATATTTTAGATATCAAATAGATATGATTATTGAAATATTTTATTATTTGTCATATTCTCCATTTCTTTATTTTATTCATCACTTAGTCTATAAATAATTTAGTTTACTATTATAATTGTTGAACTGTTAATTAATAAAATATTTTTTACTCTTGTGAGTCCGACCTTAGAACCAACAAGTTTGCTCTACCTTCTGCTACACTCTTCCGTTTATTTTAAAATTGACAATATTATTATATCGGAGAAGATTTATTAATGATACATTTTATATAGATTAACAAAGCTATAAAAAATTAATACGTAGTTATAAAATTATATAAGAATATTATTAAAAAATAAAAATAATATGAATTTATAAAATATTTATCTGTAAAAGGACAGTGACAGTAATGGTAATCCAGCCACCATCGTTACACAACGTTCGAACTATCATGTTCAACCACGAACATATCAGATAAACTGAACAGCCGGTACTAATACTAACCTCGTCAACATAATACCACAAAAACCTGGTATAGTTTAAGAAATCGGTGTCCGTCAAGTCACATGCTCAAGAGCCTCTTCTGGCAATATAAGTTCAGAGTGTAACTCGACCAAACTATATGGCAGTGAACTTTAGACTATCAGACCACCGACCACCGTCCTTCGTGGTATATCAACGTAAGGGCCGCTTAGTGCCCCAGTGTTGCCGCTCCTGCTCTCTGCTCTTGGCTTTGATATTAATTACTTGACAGATCTCTCTTTATTTATTTTCTACTTACTAATTCAACTTTATCATTATTAAAAATATTTTTTTATTGAATGTATGGTGGCATGCATCCAAATAATTGCTGACCGATGTGATTCATGTGACACTTCTTTAGATCTCTTTCGGCTCATCCTGCAAAACAATCAAGGAAAATTAACAAATATAAATAGAGTTAATTACACATTTTATCAAACGTTTTAAATTTTAAAAATAAAATTACATGATTTTACTCAGTCATAAATTATATCAAATATTTTCAATTTTAAAAAATAAATCAAGTAATTTTTTATTCAAAAATTAACCTGAAGCATCTTGTTTACTAATATTTGTGATCGTCGATCATTTAGCAGCTTAATCAAGTAGCCGTAATAAATAGTGCAAATTAAAGAAAAAAATTATCTAACAGTTCATAATTATTTATGCTTATAATTATTTTTCCCCCTTGGTAGAAGATTTAACGACTGGAATGTAAAACTTTTCATCTTTATACAACACATGTAACCATGTCCTCGTGTTTATCCACAGATTGACATTTCTTTTTTAAAAGTGGAAGGAGGATAGGGTGGTAATGGCGATGATCTAACGAGTCCGGCTACTAGAGATGGATTTAGGGGGTGCTGAGGCGAATTTGGATGTGAAACTCTATACAAATTTTATCAATTTTATCCATATTTTTGATGAATTACTCTAGTTCGTCTGTGAAATCTATCCATTAACTGTCCATTGAGTTTCCCCCTTGATCGAGACTTTTGGATCCTCCCTCCCTGTTATGTTCGAGTTTTTGTGTTTATCCGTGGACTTATCCAATGATCTGACAACAAGCTTTTAGTATTATTGATCTTGTTAACGTAACGCCATCAAAGGTCTAGTATCGTTCAAGAGACGCTGGTCTGCTTTGAGGACCCGTGCCCAAAAGACATTAACTTCTGCAGAAGTTTTGGGACAAATGCAAGAAGAGGATTCGAGCTTGAAACTTTAAATACCGATTCATATGGAAGTGAAATTTAAACCACTAGCCATCGTTTCAAGTATAGTAATTCATTGTGCCCATATCTAGTCCGATATTGGGCCACAACAAATGTAGATGCCGCTGTCAGGCCGCCGATCTTAAATAGTGAACCATAATTGAAAAGAAAATATAAATGGTAAAAAATTATTAAAAATTCTAATAAATGATTAACCATAATTGAACAGACATATAAATGGTGAATTCTGATAGTATCATTTACGTGTTATGACTACTCAATTGAAGATTTTCTCCATTAGAAGAAAATTACATACATAATATATATTAAATAATTTGATACAGTAATATCACTGATAATCTAATATAAAAAATTAAAATTTAATTTTCATTAATAGAATTCTGAGCATTCCATAATTTCCCTTTTCTTCTATATCATTCTAAATCATGGATTTCTCTCACCACTTCTACAACCTTAATGAGAAAAAAAAACAGGAAATTCCTAAGCTCCATTCCTGGAGTCAAATGGACAACACATGCGATTGCTTTCCTTGGGGGAAAACAAAGGGTGATGGGGCTTTAAATGCGGAACAAAATAATGCTGTGGGGGCCATCGATTTTTTTTTTTGCACCACGCGGTATCCCGGGCTAGCCGGCGCACCTCGAGACTAATTTGCAGTTGGGTTAGAATTGCTGGAAAAATTCCCGTCGACCCTCCCAACCTGGGATTCAATCTTGGGATCACCTATTTGGGGACTAGAGAGGGAACCACTAGACCAAACTCAATTTGGTGGGGCCATCGATTTCATTGATTGATCGGCAGCAGTTCACCTAAAGGTATATATCATTATTAAATCCAACCTTTTTTTTTCCTTTTATTGAATAATGCATCCCAAATGATTGCGACCAACGTGAATCATGTGAAACTATTTCAGATCTCCTTTTCCGGCTCATATATGTCCTCCGAAATGATCATGGAAAATCAACAAAATATAAATAATTTTCTTCTCTGTGTCCACTGCTCGATACCCAGAAATCCATCGTATCCTGATTAAAACTCTCTTAGTTGTGAATTTTTCTATCCAGACAGACCTGATCTAATCATAACGAACTCATAATTGGATACACCGACTCACCTTAATAATATATAAATGATAGTGACACTGTACTAGCTTCAATTTTGTTGTCTATAAGATATTGTACACGGTTCGCTTGTGCCGAGGACGTGTTGTTATCAAGGCACGTGTGTTGTGTCGTATTTGCGTTTTTATATGCCATACACAGTACTGAGGTATGGTTGCTTAAGAATTTGACGATTGCACACTCGGAGCAAATGAATTTCCATGGCTCAATTACTAAACTTTCAGCACGAATCAATGGTTCAAACTAAAAAAAAGAATGCAATGTCTCCTAATTATTTTTGTATCTCGTCAAATAATAATATAGTATATGAGCATCTAATTATGACAATCTTCGATGTAAGGCCGGACCTATCTCAGGTAATTCCCCACTGACATGAGCCCGGGTCCCTCTCCAGCAGTCTCCCCCCGACTTAGTCGCCGACTTCATCAACAGTCCGCTCCCAATATCATAATATTCAACACATCTGATTAACAATCAATTGACTGAATCACATAATATCATTAAAACAAATCCAAGTTGGCTTTTTTATTTCTGAAAAATTTAAACACTAGCTAGTGGTAGAACATAAGATAAGTATGTTTCGAAAATCGAATTATCACTGTACTAAGGAGGCTAAAAAATTTAGACACTCATCCAAGTTTGTGTCATGGCCGAACAAGTCCAACTTCTGGTCTCAAACAGGCAAACGGTAGGGCCTTTTTTTTTTAAAAAGTTAAAATGAATGTTCATGGTATAGTAGAGAATAAGAGAAATAAAAATAAAGTGATATGAGAAGTCTCGAAATCAAATGCAGTATTTTCTAGTAATTGATTGAAAATGATATCACTGCATTAAACTCTTTTTTCTCACTCGTTGATAGTGTTTGATTCGATTATCATAACCTACTTAAAAAATACTAGAAAACTGAGTCAGCAAATGAAGAGCCAGTTTACTTGCCCACGATCGATCTATCATTTATAAAGATCTATCTAATCATCACAGCTTTCCATGTCTTACAGTTTTTGTTACCAAAACGGGGCAGAGCACATGGGCCGTAAAGAAAAGAAAAGAAAAGAATGAACGGATTTACGTGAAAAATCTTTGACGGGAATATTACTGATAGAGGAGAAGTGAATCCATCATATTTAAAAGATTGCTATAAGATGTATGAAAATTAGTAATATTTACTTAATGTGGATCCTAAAATCTCTAATTATATATATAATCTTAATTATAAAGTGACTTTAAATCAGATAGTAGGACACATCAAACAGAATTCGAGTAATCAAAACTAATGCTTTTTTACATATATGATAAAGAAAATTGAATTGATAATATATTTTTATTTACAAAAATAAAGTTGATTTTAAGTCAACATGCCACAAAGGGTCGCGGTAAACTTTGTTCTTGAGTACTCAGGTAAATCATTAATTTTGCGCTAACGTTATTAGATGTTAACTTTTGCCACTGCTTTAAGAATTTTACCGATATGGCACATAAAGTAAATATCTTTAATTTAATAAAATAATAAAATAATCATCGCACTTTAAGCAAAAAAAAAAGGAAAAAAATGCACGGGGTAGAACTGGCAGAGAACTGTTTACTCATCAATGCGCCTTTTAGATGAGGTGGTCAGAGATCGGGGACGATCTACAACATTAATTCAACGGATGAAATTGATCAAAAATTCAACGGATGAAATTTAAAGGAAAACAAATGAATTAGATAATTTAATATAAAATAAAAAAATTTATATAGTATTTTATAAAATTTCTCAAATTCAGGAGCGATCGCTCCTCATATTTCTTAAATCCATCATTCATTGTTCAGATTTTTACACTTGTAAACTTGGGTCTCAAAAATTTTAAAATATTTATGTGTTAAGATTTAAGAATGATTTATACAGTAAACTCGTGTATTACACATTGAATATAGATCCTTATTGAAGAGGCGATGTCCAGCAGGTAGTCTCTCCCTCATTGGGTCTACACTTGCCACCTTCCATATAAGCGAGATCGTCGGATGATAACGATACATAGGGATGATCGGGTCCGAATACTTTATATTTTTTCATGGTACCCGAACTCTTATATTATATAACACCGGTTTCTAAATCTTGAAATTGTATCTTATCCTATTAAATTTTGGAATCAAACCTTACCCGGAACCTTTAAAATACCACAGGTTCCGGCCTATTAGTACAGTTGGTACGGTTTTCGCCCTGTGACTTAAATGTCCTGAATTCGATCTCACCTATGAGACTTCTCGTGTCCATTTTATCCTCATTTCATCAACCTTTTCTTGAAATATGTGCATCATATGTACACCGAAAAAAAATCTTATAACTAGGGAAAAAATGCATTATTTATTTACACATGCCTTACATGTACTATACATATAACTTATTAAATATAACTGCAGACATATCACATCCATCTTATATATATATATATATATATGTAATATTGAGCCAATTTTCAACAACTCATTTAAATAAATCAATTTCTGCCCATCTATCTTGCTTCCTCTACCGGTCGCGTAAGTATTTTATATCGCAGTGTCATCACGTGGCAGTGTTACGTGGTGATACTAACCAATCAGTGATTCAGTTATAGTTATTTTTATAAAATCTAAGAAAAATAAAATATAACTAATAATACTTGATTCTGATTAGATTGTATCATCACATAAATGGTGATACCGTGTCATAAAAGACTTTCACCTACCAGTGACTTAGACCTTTTCTCATAATCATTACCACATGGTTAATACTTCTTACCATGTTTTATCTATAAAATTGTATAACCAGTTCAAAGTTGATTTAAATGAATAGAATATACATATATTTTATACGTAGTTCAGGAGATTCTCATTCCAATTTATCTTTATACAGACCTTAGTGAAGCCATCGACTAATGTGCTTATACATGATCTTACCTGTATTCAGGGATGGATTCACGGGATACGAGTCCCCTAACTCGGAAAAACCTTGTGAAATGGTATTGATATTTTAATGATTTTATCTAATTATTAGTTAAGTTATCATATTTCGCTCTCTTAAATTTGTTTCTTTTGAATTTTGTCCCCTTAAATGATGTCTGGGTCCGTCCTGCCGGGATTTGAGTTAGAGGATAATTATGGGTCCAGACTCCTCCATTTAAAAAGGAAAAAAAAATGCACAAGCCAACTTGTACCCCCATAGACTTACCTTTTTCTCTATATATACACTCCTGATCAAAGTCCATCATCATCCATCACCATACTTACAATACACATACAGTTGTCTAGGCATCTGGGAGAGAAGTTCGTTTCCAAGAAAAAGAGAGGAAACTGAGAGAATGGCTCATCTGGTACATGGGAAGATCGAAATAGACGTCGGGATCAAATCTTCGGC
>JAOYND010230724.1:0-13705 GCA_025802135.1 Lagerstroemia fauriei
CGACACCAGATTGTGTGGAAGTGGCAGAACTTCCATTTGGAAGCGTGACAGAGATATTTCTAGTGTTGTGAAGCTGTGTGAACATGGAAGGAATACAACAAACGTGATGAGTAGCACCTATATCTATGATCCAAGAGAACTGTGAAACAAAGGATGGTAGAATAGTGAGGATTGAAGCAATGTTACCATAGATATGTAAGACATGTGGTTCGAGGGATGAAGCTGTGATGATTTCAAACTTGTCGCTCCCTTGGTTGTGAAGTTGAGAGCTCAAGTAAGCAATAACCTGCTACATCTGACTGGTGGATAAAGCTTCACTAGCAACTGTGTTTGCTACTGGTGAGACTTCCTTCTGATTCTGTACCTTAACATGTTTATTGTAACCACGCTGATTGGATTTCGGGCCTGAGTTGATTGTCTGGGCTTGGGTTGAAAGCTCGGAGGATAACCATGCAACTTATCGCACTTGTCTATCTTGTGGCCCGTGAGCCCACGATGTGTACAGATGGGCCTGTCCCGTCTCCCTCTTCCAGCTGCAGCGGCAGCTACTCCTATCAGCGACGAAGATTCTGGAGAAAATGTCACCGAGAAAGCTAGTGAATCACTTGCAGTGGCAGATCCAACATCTATCGATTGCTGTCTTTCCTCCTGTATAATAAGATTAAAAGCCTTAGAGAGAGAAGGCAAGGGTTCAATCATCAGGATTTGTGCTCAGACGCCAGAGTAGGATTCGTTGAGTCCCATGAGGAAATTGCATCACAGTCTCCTATTGTTGATACTTGGCCCAAGCTTTCATCCCTCCACACTCACACATAGGGATCGATTGGTAGTTTTGCAGTTCGTCCCACAGAATCTTCAATTTTGTGAAGTAAGTTTTCACATCAAATGAACTCTGCTTTAGATTACTGAGCTGTTATTTGAGTTGAAATATTGCGAGGAGCATTAGACTGTAAAAACCTATCTCGGGGGTCTTCCCATACTGCCTATGCCGAATCCAGGTACAAAAGACTATGAGCAATCTCCTTAGAAACAGCATTGATCAGCCACGAAATCACCATGTTGTTGCAGCGAGACCATATGCAAGTTGTTGAACCAATGTCAGGAAGTTGTTCAAGACTTCCATCGACGAATCCGAGTTTGTTCTTGGTGCCCGCTTCCCCTCCTCATCTACAGGGGATCGTCTCTAGTCTTTAAAGAAGGAAAGGGATGGATAGGAGGTTGAGGAGGATGGGATTGACCGGCGGAGAACACGGCTGTTAGGCAGCCAGTGATGGGGCGGCGGAGCAGGAGTAGGGGTCATGTAGCGAATTGGGCTCGAGGTGAAAATGCCACAGATGACTGGAGATGCTAGGCTTCAACTGGAGGACAATGGAGATCTCCGGCCAGAAAAAAGTGCATTGCACGTCCCTGTCCCATTTATTTTATTTTATTATTTTAACCATTTCTTATGTTTTCTTTTTCATTTCTTCCTTCTTTTTGTCTCTTTTCTTTTTTAAAATATAATTAAAATAAGAAATAAAGTAAAAGAAAGTGAATGGTTTGGGTCAAAACTAGGCATCCAAGTCCCAACTTGAATCCCGGGAAATGAGGTACATAAAATGAAAGTCAATTCAAAGCTCGTTGTGATGAGATCGACCTTGGTCTAATTTCATCGCATTTGAGCAGTTATATTTGATCCCAATTGTCAAAAATTGCCTATCTGCACAAGAATATCCATTTCCTCAAAATTGAAGTCCGAGCCCTTCTTGGCCAAAATAAGGTGTCTACAATCATCACCAAACAAGAACAACCAATTAGTTGTGAGAGGAAATCAACATATGGCAAGCCAAATATGAAACCTAGGCAAACCAAATATGAAATCTAATCAAACTAAATGAATGGAAATCAACCTACCTATGATGCAAAAAATAAACAAATAAAGGTCGCAATCAACACCAAATCACAACGGCCCTACCACCTAAATAACTAAAGCAAGCTTCCCCCAAACCTAAACTTAACATTGTCCCAATGGAAAGAAAGATAAAGAAAACTTGCTCAGCTTTTAAATCATGGTGGAGGTGAACTCGATCGCTACTCTTCTCCTTCATCCTCGTTCGCTTCATTGGCATCTTCTTCTTCCTCCAGATCTTCTTTGCTAAAGGATGGTGCCTCTGGGTAAGGAAGGGTGCTCACACCCACTTGCTAACCAAGGTGGGCTTGATTCTCCTCAGATGTGGCATTGACTCGCACTTGATATTCTCTTCAACCGCCTCTCGGTGCGTTGCGGGCATGATAGTGCTTCTCTGCATCATATTGAATCGGTGCTCGTTCTTGTGGCCTACTCTAGCCCTCATAAGACAGACCGTCCTGCATAATGGGACCAATTGTGGGGCAAAGGTTTGCTTCATCATTCAAGGGAGCATGGGCTCTTCGACATGAATCTATAATCACACATGAAAACCATAATCTGCCCATAGGATTGTTAAAACAGTCCATGATATTATTATATATCAGAGAAGCAACATCAACATCAAAACGATGATGTATCAAGATGCATTATAAAATTTCTAACCTATCCCTTGGCACCTTAGACAAACTCAAGGTGGGAAAAATTCTAGCCGTCACAAAGAGGAGCCAAATTGAGGCTCTATAAGTAAGATGATTGTCGTTTCAGTGCAAAAGAAGTTGGAGCTTGTCTCAACCATCGATTTCATCATTCAACATAGAAGCACCCACTGTACTAAAAGAAGGGGCTCATCTAGTTCCAATCAAGCTTCTAATTTCATCAACTATGAGCAGCACATGCACATTCCTCATATGCACACCAACATCTCTAATCATGTTCATGTTAGCATAGAATTCTCTAACCACATTCCTATACAAAGTGGGTGTTGACAAAGTTGTTCCCAACCCATAGCAACAATGTCTTAATGAAATTCATGCATCAAATCAGCATCATCAAGGTTAAACCATCTCTTAGGAATGGCATCTAAATGCTTAAATGTCTGCTCAAATGCCTCTTGACTTGTTTCATATGAGAATTTATATGTGTCATATGATGATCCTGATCTACTAGCTTGTTTCTTGGCTTTTTTAGGTGCCATGATATGTCCAAAAGACACAACAAGCAAAAGGCAACACAGGCCTCAATTGTAGTCAAAGCAGTTTCTCATGATGAATTGTTTGATCATTGGAATTATATAAATGAACAAAAAAAGAACAACCTGAGTAAAGAATATCAGGCAATTCTAATTGGTCAATAAAAATAGATTTCAATGCTTTTTCTTTTTTCATTTTTCTTAACTTAGCCAATCTATCATGAAAAGTAAAAAAGAAAACTTATATTCAGAGAACAATCAGTACATTATTGGACCTTTTGAATAAGATTCAAGAAGACCTTATGAAAATGAAACATTTTCGTAGAGAAGATGTAAAACAGATATTGAACATTCTAGAAATAGAAAGTTCGAAACAATTGGCATAATCTATATATTCGGAATAAATTAAGAAAAGAAATATTGTTTGTCCAAAAAAAAGAAACCTGCAATTTTTCCCCAAGACTTTTTCTTTGGCTCTACGTTCCTATTTATCCCGAAATAATGAATTGAGTTCCTATAGGCATTTTTGAGGCCGCTATTGAAATAGCCTTTCTGGCTATATTTTCTGCTACTCCACCCATTTCATAAAGTATTCTACCTGGTTTAACAACAGCTACCCAATATTCGGGGGATCCTTTCCCCGAACCCATACGTGTTTCTGTAGTTAGGTATAGTAAGGCTCTTTATTTTGGGGGCGTATATGATACCTGGGCTCAAAATCCAAAGAAAGTTTTGTCCTTTATAATAATAAAAAAGGGGAATTAAAAATAATAATAATAATCTTTCGATTTATAACTTAGAACTCTTTGAAGGATTTGTTGGAGTCCGGTCACGGGGTCTAACTATTAAGTAGGAATCATAGTTACTAGTTTTTGCGATCTATTTCATATATTCCGTGCTCCAGATACTAGAACGAATATCCGACGAAGTAAAACCATTGTCCATTGAGCCCGCTGTGGATAATCCCCCTTTTTCAGGATTATTGCCGATGTAATCATAAAAAGCCAAATTTTCAGGAATTTTAGACCAAGCTTCTGATACCTCGAAATAAGCAAGAATACTATTTCTACGCAAGCAATAGCCAACACAGCAAGCAATAGCAATTTCTCCGCAGTTAATTCAACACAGTAGAAATGGAATAGCAACCAGGAGTGTGGGGATTAAGGAAGATGTAACCAGACCAGGAAGTTGGAATCCCAATTTTTCAACTCCGTTTCAGGGTCCTTGTGGGGCTATCAGGCAGACAGCAAAGAGTTGGGTGGACAGTAGAGAATTGGATTATGGCAGGGACCGATCAGAGGGCGTTATTTGTCGGTGGTGTTCCAAGACGAGGCATAGCAGCTAATGTGTGCTAGATGTTGCTCACAGAGGGTGCAGTAGGGGTGTCGAGCTTCTCTGGATTCAAAGCATTGGCTTTATGATCTGTAGCAGAAGTCGGTGGTGGCTCGGATAGCAGAGGTCAAAGCAGAAGTCGTCAGTCCTCAGTGCTGAAGGGCATCGGAGCAGCAAAAGAGATCAAGGAGGTCGCTATGCTGCAATGAAAGAGGTATTGCCAAGCTAGAAAACAACGAAGGAGCAAGCCAGGCATCGTTGGTGGCGGGAACATTGTCAGAGCAACAACTCATCGTCTTCCCTGGCTGGGCATCAAAGCTAATGGAGGAGCATCGCTGGCTGGGGTAGAGGGTGCTCGACATAGTGGTTTGTTTGTCATTGAAGGAGGAGGCAGCAGTCGGTGCCTCCGGCGGCTTCTCTGGCTGCAAGGTGTGAGGTTGGAGATTGAAGAATGTCGCAACCCTAATTTTCTTAAGTAGTTTTTTTTTTAATAATCTGGACCACCGCACAAGTTCGCAGTCCCAAAGTACCAGCATTCTGTGAAGTGGGACCATGGTCTAGTACGCGGTCCCAAATGGAATGCAATCTGTGAAGCGAGACCGCGGTCCTGTGCTACAGTCCTATGTTGAATGTTGATCAGCCTCTTCTCTGCTCCCTTGTTCTCCTATAATTGCTGAGCTTCCTAAAAAATTAAAAGAAAAACTATAAGTACACACATGACTTAGAAAAAAATCAACTAAAATTATAGTAATGGACTCCTGGCTTGGATTGCCTCCAAAGAAGCGTCGTGTTTTAAGTCCCCGCCCGACTTCACGAAGCTTAATTGTCTTTAAGTTTGATTGAGGATCCCTCCCTCTCTCTTGGATCCCCTAAGTATATCTTCAGTCTTTGCCCACTCACCTTGAAGGATTGATTATGTCTCATTGAGCTCAACGGCACCATGTGGTAATACTTCTATAACTCAAAATGGACCCGACCATCGTGATTTTAGCTTACATAGAAAAAGTCTAAGAGGAGAGTTATATAAAATCACTAATTGACCAAGTTCAAAGTTTCTCACTAAGATTTTTAGGTCATGCCATCGCATGGTCTTCTCCTTGTATATTCGAGAGTTCTTGTATGCTTGCATCCGAAATTCTTCCAATTCATGTAATTGAAGAAGAAATTTCTCTCCATCCTTCTGTAGATCAAACTTAAGTGGCTTGAGTGCCCAATAAGCCTTATTTTCAAGTTCCATTGGCAATGGCATGCTTTTTCATACATGAGTTGCTATGGAGATGTCCCAATTGGAGTCTTGTAGGCCATATCATAAGCCCAAAGAGCATCGTCTAGCTTGTTGGCCCAATCCTTACGAGTCATGCCCACCATTTTCTCCAAGATCTTCTTTACTTCTCAGTTGGACACCTTGGCTTGTCCACTGGTTTGAGGGTGGTAAACTAGGGCAACTCGATGCTTAACTCCATACTTGCTCAACAATGCCTCAACTTGCTTGCTACAAAAGTGGCTCCCTTCATCACTGATGATGGCTCTTGGTGTCCCAAGCCTCAGAAAAATCTGTTTCTTCAAAAATCTCAACACAACATTAGAGTCATTAGTGGGTGAAGCTATTGCTTCAACCCACTTAGAAACATAATCGACAACAAGAAGAATATAATGGCTGTTATATGGTGAAGGAAAGGGACCCATGAAATCAATGTCCCACACATCAAATAATTCCACTTCTAGAATATTGTTTAAGGTCATCTTATGTCTTTTAGATATACTTCCAATCCTTTGGCATCTACCACACTTAGAGACATAATTAAAGGAATCCTTGAATACCGTAGGCCAATAAAAACTAGCTTGTAGAATCTTTGATGCTATTTTGGTACCTCCATAGTGCCCTCCATATGGTGAATCATGACAACTCCTAATGATCTCTTCTTGTTCCTCTTCGGGTATGCATCTCCTCAACCCTTTTTGTTAAATCCCAACCTAAACAAATGAGGCTCATCCCATACACATTATGAGTTTCATGAAGGAACATTTTCCTTTGTGGAGAATTTAATTCATGAGGAAGATGGTTTGATACAAAATAATTCACTAAATTAGCATACCATGGGACACGAGATATAGATAAGAGTTGTTCATCGGGAAAGAACTCATTAATTACTGACTTATCCACTTTTCCCTTAATTTCGAGTCTTAAAAGATGATGGACAACTTGACTGTCGGGCCCTTTCTGATCCTTAATATCTAAGTCAAATTCTTGTAAGAGTGGAATCCACCTTATGAGCCTTGGTTTTGCCTCCTTCTTGTCGATCAAATACTTAATCGCTGCATGATCTTTAAAAACAATAACTTTAGTTCCAATTAAGTATGACCTAAATTTATTAAAACCAAATATCACTGCTAAGAATTCCTTTTCCTTGGTGGTATAGTTGATTTGGGCTTCATCCAAAGTCTTACTTGCATAGCAAATCGGGTGGAAAATTCTCTCCTTCATTTGTCCAAGAGCTGCACCTACCGCATAATTACTAGCATGACACATTAATTCAAAAGGTGTGTTCCAATTAGGAGCAATAATAATAGGTACAGATACCAATCTAGACTTTAATTCATTAAAAGTTTAAGACATACATCATCAAATTTAAATGGAACATCCTTTTCAAGCAAATTGCAAAGAGGTTTAGCAATTTTATAAAAATCCTTAATAAACATCCTATAAAAACCGGCATGTCCCAAAAAGCTTCTAATTCCCTTTACCAAAGTTGGAGATTGTAACTTCTCAATTGTCTCTATCTTGGCCCGGTCCACCTCCATCCCTCTCTTAGACACCTTATGACCTAAAACTATACTTTCTCACACCATGAAGTGACACTTCTCCCAATTCAAGACAAGGTTAGTTTCTTCACATCTCTTCAAAACAATAGTAAGGTTAGCCAAGTATTCATCAAACGAATTACCAAACACCGAAAAATCATACATAAGTACCTCAATACACTTTTCAATAAGATTGGAAAATATAGACATCATACATCTTTGAAAAGTGGTGGGTGCATAACACAAATAAAGAGGCATTCTTTTAAAAGTAAAGGTATCATATGGACACGGTCTTGTGTCACGGTCCCTCTATTATGGAACTGGGGGTCACGTTCCTGGTCCGTAGTCCATCCTCTGTTTCTTTGTCCTCTACTTTTGGTTTGGTTGTAGCCTGATTGCTTTCACTTTTTCATTATTCTTGCTTCGAGGGTTTATTTCCATATCACTTGGTAGTGTTCCAATAGGCTGAGAATTGATTGCTTGAGCCAATTGACCTATTTGAGTCTCCATATTATGCATCTGCGATTGTAATGCAACAATTTGATTAGAATTAGATTGAACAGCATCATGTGTAGCTTGAGACATATTCATAAAATTAATTAATCTCAAGATGCAGTCAGGAGCCAAAATTTGTTGCTTCTGAGTAGATTGGAATCTTAGTGGTTGATTAGCATTGTTGTTGTTGGCATAGGAAAAATTTGGATGGTTTCTCCAACTCGACTTGTAAGTGTTGGAGTAAAAATTGTTTCTAGGGTTGCCACCAATGTAATTGGCCGTTTCTCGAGTTTCTTGCATCAATTTCATGTATGTCCCTTCTTCAATGGCTCCATAGCGCACACTTGGCCCCGCTCCTTGGCTTTTTCATGCCATCACTTCTTTGAATAATACATCCATCTTTGCTGAAAGAGCTTAAACGACATCCATTGAATGTATTTCAACGGCCCCTCATCCCGTGGTTGCCCTCTCGGATAGCCATTTATAGTCATTATTCTGCCATCTCCTCAACTAATCTGTAGGCGTCCTCGGGATATTTGTTCATGATTGAACCATATGCAACAACATCAACGAAAGTACGAAAATTATCGAATAAACTATTATAAAAAAATTTAGATCAACGTCCACATCTCGATGTTGTGATGGGGCATGCTCGTATTAGTTCCTTGAAATGCACCCATGCCTCACATAATGACTCCATCGGATGTTGCTTGAAAGTCATGATGTCGTTTTTCAGCTTCATTATCTTTGAAGGTTGGAAGTACTTAGCTAAGAACTTTTGAGTTGTTGCATCCCACATGTTGAGAGATCTTGGTGGAAGTGATAGTAGCCATGACTTAGCTTTGTCTCTTAAGGAGAAGGAGAAGAGAGACATCTAGATATAGTTGATTGACATCCCATTAAAGCGGAAGGTACCACAACTCTTGAGAAATTTTGCCAAGTACACATGTGGATCCTCGTACAGTGCTCCTACAAAAGAACATGAAGTTTGAAGCATTTGGATTACTGATGGTTTGATCTAGAAAGTGTGGGTCTGAACTGGTGGTTTGGTGATGCTTGATTGATTCTGAAATTGAGGTTTCCCATGTTCTCTAATTGTTCTTTGATGCCGGTTCCGAATTGCCAACTCACCACCTTGCATCCCTTGGTTACCTCCTTGCCGGTCCTCCATAGCTTGTTTCGTTCGAGTTGCTCTTTGCTCTCTACATCTCTTGTGAAAGGTTCATTCGGGTTCTAGATCGTCCAACAGTGGAGTTGAGTTGTGGCGACGAAGCATACAACTTGTGCGGTCACCTAGTGCATTAAGAAGTAAAAAAAAAAAAAAAACAGTACCTAGTCGAAGGAAATTACTTAGTATTAAGGTTAGAAATAATTGTAAACTCGATCCCCGTCTACGGCGCTAGAAACTTGTTATGATAAAATTAATAACCAAAAAGCACGCAAGTATATGTATCGAACAAGTAATATAGTGAAAGAGTAAGAGATCATTCCCACGAGGATCTTGTTCAATTACAACTAAAAATTAAACTAAACAAATAAACCAAGCTTGGCAATTCAAAATTATATGTGCAATTTAAGGAAAGCAATTAAAGTAAATTAAAGCAATTAGAAAAATCAATTAATATTTAAGGACTTAGGGCTCACAATTTCCCTCAATCCTACTTCTAAATCCAAACCTAATCTCTCTATGCAATTAACTACGGTGTTACTATCTTATGGTTTTATGTCTCATTACCTATCTCTTGGCTTAAAAAGAACGTGCTTCTAGGACGATACTAATTACTATATTTATAAGCAATTAATATTAATTAAACCCATTGACCTCGAACCCTAATTTGGATACTTAGGGTGATAAGCTAATCTCTCGATGCTTCTCGCAAATAATCCCGACCTCTTGGTGTGAATTATCCTAAATTATATTATCTCTAGTGTGATTTCAACTCCGTCTCTCGAGTTTATCGATCTCTCCCACTTGATCTAATTGGTGGCCAAGCAATTAGAAAGCATTAAAGACAAGAATAACATAAGTAACACGAATGTAATCAAATTTTCCTAGGGCAACAATTTCCTTCAATCCTCCTTCTAAATCCAAACCTAATCTCTCTATGCAATTAACTATGGTGTTATTATCCTAGGATTTTATGTCTCGTTACTTACCTCTCGACTTACCAAGAACGTGCTTCTAGAATGATACTAATTACTCTATCTATAAGCAATTAATATTAATAAACCCATTGAGCTAGAATCCTAATTTGGATACCTAGGGTGATAGGCTAATCTCTCGATACTTTTCACAAATAATCCCGACCTCTTGGCATGAATTATCCTAAGTTATATTATCTTTGGCGTTATTTCAACTCCGTCTCTCGAGTTTATCGATCTCTTATACTCGATCTAATTGGTGGCCAAGCAATTGAAAAGTATTAAAGACAAGAATAAAATAAGTAACATGAATGTAATCAAATTTACTCACTGTATATTAATAGTTAACGATATGTATACTTGCGTGCAATCCTATTTACACAACATGATTCGATTGAGAAAAGGCGCCAATCAAAGGCAAAGGGGACGGAGAAAGCGAGACTGTCTTGTAAGGACAAGCAAATGGCTTTATTTGTTTATACAGAGAAGAAAAAGATCTTTCCCGATTCGTTTGTATAGTAAAAATAGAGGGGGGGAGGGGGGAAGAAATAAATTGCAAGATGAACAGATCTACCCAGTATATGCCCACCAACAGAAAATGAAAAGGAAAGGGAATACAGCATAGTGGGGAGATAACGTGAAGTGCATGGAGAACATCATAGGAACTCTGTTTTAGTTTAATAACGATCAATCATGGGATAAAATAAATAAACTAAAAATGCTTATTACAAAACTAATCCTCTACAAGGGTAAATCAGATTTTTCAACCAAGTTAAGATCTACAAAGATATTCTAGATTATTAAGTTAAGTTGGCTCAGATAGATTAATATAATTTTATAAAGGAAATTGATTCTTATCTAATAAATGCAGAAAAATTACAATTAGAATAATTTTTGGTGAACTAATTCGCCCACATGTCCCCGACTTAAATTGATTAAAGATAATAATTATTAAATGTTAGTCCATGAATGAGAAGAAGGCATGATACAATTGGTACCGCCCTCGCCCTGTGACCTAAAGGTCCTTAGTTCGATATATGTAATAATTCAAAAAAAAAAAAAAGAGAAGAAACTGTGTAACAATAAGAGAAAATGGAAGTCATCTTGTAATAGATATGCACCAAAAATCGAAAAGGCAACCCGTCAAATACAAAGAGCAAGTTTTATTGCGGGAATAACTATTGATGACTTCCCTAAATAACGCAAAATTCAGATTTTAACCTGCAAAATGCATAACAGAGGAAGAGGGGGAAGAACGGGAGAGAAACGCCACCAAGGAGAGAAGGGCAATAGCTTGAGCCATTAAGCACGACCAGCCATCCAAAGTTCATAGCATTCAACGGTCTAAGTGAGTCCTTGGCGCTTAGAGCTTGCCTTTCTTTGGGTTCTAACCATTTGATTTGAGGATTGGGGAGAGAGCACTTGAAAACTTGATAATGACCGATTTATATATGCTCATTTTTTTATCAAAATATTTTTATTGTTAGATTCCATGGATAATAGGGAACCCATAGGATTTTACGAAATCCACTTTTGTTGAATGGATTGGAAGTTATGCCATTTAAAATTTTTCATTTTTGTGATGAACAACCATATTTGACGTAGGTTTTTGGCATCATTCATTAACCGTTTTAATTTTCACTTATATATATCAAGTAGAATGTTCTACAAGATTTCTAGGGATACCTAGAACTCTTAAATTGGAGCTCTGTAGCAAGAGTTGTGACTAAAAAAAAATCAATCTCTCAGATTAGTTGAATCTATAATGCCCTGACTTCTATAAGAATAGCCAATTTCAACCCGTGTATTTGAATTGTTTTCTCCAATCTTTTGATATTCCGTTTGTTTCTAAATTATAGTTCTGGTGCCGCTTTCCATAGACGCTGAAATCACTAAAATTGGAGGTCTGTGGACCGAGACATGAATCCGCAAAGTCGGTCTCTCAACCAGCCTAAAACTATTTTGATGATAAAAATGAGATTTTGAGCTACTTTTTCATAGAAGCTTTTCAGTCTTTTAATCCATTCTTATTTTTAAAATGTAGAATAAGAAGTCTTCGTATCTTAATACATGTATTTAATTTATTCGGAACTATTAGAGCAGGATCCACTTTTTAGGGAATAAGTTGAAGCAATAAAAAGAATATTTTTAGTGGAACATCTTTCACAATCCCTGGAGGATAGTTCACTAATAGACAGAGGGAAAAGTATTTCGACTCATTCACATCCAGATCATGAATGCTTGGAATCCATATTATGCAAGGAGACATTGCTTTTGCTAATTCGAATAATAATCAAATCGCACCATTTTTGTAATTTCCTCTCTTTCTCTTGAAGTTGGAATTATTCGTAATAAGATATTGGATACAATTGAAAAGATCTTATCATTAAAATTTGCATTTATACTCGATCTAAGCATAGATAGCAATCCATTCGATAATTATTTTGATTACCTCTCGTGAGAAAACAATCCCACAAACAGAGGAATTACACAGTACGAAATAACATAAAAACAAACTCATTAAAACGAGTCTATGAATACTGATTTTATAAGAGGTAGGTATACCAAGATATGATTTTACAAAATTGGCCTTTGTCCCGAACTGTCTACCATGTGACCGGCCGATTTCTTGAATAGAATTATTTGTCTTGTGAACCCGTTTTTGTTTCTAAACTAAAGTCGTGATATAAGATTTCCGTAGACACTAAGAACACATAACTCGATGGAACGAGAAGGAAGAACCCATTCCTCGAAGTTGGCATGGCGGGCAGCCAGGACTGAACAAACTAGTAGCTCTGAAAGGCCTGTTTCGCCAGCTCCCAATTCTGATTTCAATGATTTTTATGGCGTTAAACTTGTAATTAAATTTACTCTTTTTCTGTATTTTTTGGAATTTTTCTAAAATATTTTATTTTCATCAAATTTTCCGAAAACTGACGGAGTTTGATCCTTTCTACACATTGTAAGAGCTAGCATTGATTCTGGAATATTTTTATTATTTATTTCTGAAATTTTATCATTTCAAAGCGCTGAAAATGTTGTTCATAAATAATTTGAGATGGAAATTATATTTAATTTTTTATATTTTATACATAATTTCCTAACTTAAGAATTTATTTAGGGAATTATTTTAAATTATGATCCTTTGATGAATTTTATAGGAATAACTAGATTGCTAGGATAGGTTACGGTTTAATTAGAGGCTGAGTGTAGATTATATTAGTAAACTATCTCTTGGATATAGGGCTGGCAATTTTTGGCCAAGCCCAATAGCCAGGCACAGGCCCGGCACGACAAGGCTGTGCTTGGGCCAAGGCTTATTGGGTCTAAATCTTATTGGGCCGTGCCTGGGCCATAGAAGAAGGGCTGGGCCGGCCTATTAGCCCATTGAAAAAAAGAGTTTTTTTAATATATCCTAACCATATCTCAATCACATTCATTAATCCTCAAACAGTTTTTTGTTGATCTATTGTGGAATGTATGATTATGTAGCTTGACTTACCTTCTATTTTAAAAGCAAATTTTTTATTTCTCTCAAATTTCACTGGTATCTCATCCTCATATAAGAGAAACTAGAAGTGATTGATGTGTTTATTGGGCAGGCTAAACGGGCCGATAATTTGAGCGTGTCAGACTAGGCCGTGGCTTAATGGGCCTCTCCGTTATTGGGCCGGGCCGGGCCGGCTTTATTGGGCCGGGCCAGCTCGAATTGCCAGCCCTACTTGGATATCCTTGTTTGGAATAGTCATCATAATATATGTATATAAAATTAATAGTGGATGTTATAATTGGATTCTAGTAACATATTCTGATATGGGTAATTGAATTCGAACTATATGTTAAGGGACCATTAAGGT
>JAOYND010230832.1:0-13699 GCA_025802135.1 Lagerstroemia fauriei
TGGGGTAGGCCCGACATGGCCTACTTTTTCTTCACGAGGGACATCCTGAAGGGCAAGCCAATTCTGATATTTGAGGCAGCAAATCATGGCACAGTCGCTCGGGATTTTACTTACATTGACGATATTGTTAGGGGATGTTTGGCAGCTCTGGACACATCTGAGAAGAGCACGGGGAGTGGCAGCAAAAAGAAGGGACCTGCACAGCTACGGGTCTACAATCTTGGGAACACCTCCCCCGTACCAGTTGTTGATCTCGTCAGCATATTAGAGAGGCTATTGAAAGTCAAGGCAAACAAGAAGGTAATGGCGCTTCCTCGGAACGGTGACGTTCAGTTCACACACGCAAACATTAGCCTAGCACAGAGAGAGCTTGGGTATAAGCCCACGACCGATTTGCAGACAGGGCTCAAGAAGTTTGTGTGGTGGTACCTGAGATTCTATGCCAGTGGGAAGAAGAGCGCTGGCTGATAACATCCGTTATTAACTCGATCCGAGGCTTCATTGGTTCCCAGTAAATCTTATTTCTTGTTATTTTTGTGATTGCTTTTTAACCACTGACCTGTTTGGAGAGTACAACATGACTTGTAGGTGAGTATGAATGACGGGTTATATCTCTTGCAGAGGACTTCCAACATAAAGTTTGTAACAATTTGAGCATTGATTCCAAGCAGTTTTTGAAGCCCAGGGATGTGTATAGTAAGTTTCAGCATTGTAGAGGATTTAAAAAGTTGCCAGTGACATATTTCTACTTGATCAATCATTGTGCAGTTACAGAGAAGACATTATTTATGAAACGATTCTTATATAGTTGCTTTGTCTTTCACAACTTCTAAACTCAGAAATCTTGTCAATGTTCAATGACATCATTCAGAGTATTATCACGGTGCCGTGGCCATCATACGCTGGTCTTTATAGCAGAGAATGTTTAGTTTGCAGATCTATTGATTCTTTAGGCAACAAAATTTTTGAGTTTAGATGAGCCAGGTTAACTAAACTACTGAACCGAGCCAAGCTCTAACTCAAAAACTAAGGCCAAGTGTTTTGTTGAGCTCAAGATTGGCGCATAGACATGGAATAAGCCATTGCAGATTAATTTCATTAATTAATTACACATTAGCAGATTTTGATTTTTCAAGATTAAAAATAATAATTGAGAGACCTCATTTTTTTTTAGAGAGGCTTCAAGTAAAATGCTTAACTACGAGATCTTATTTTAAGAATATCCATCACTTTCACCACTCCGGCTACGGATAAGGAGAAATGTAAATACAACATAAATTGCTAAGTTTATTTGCTACATCTCGAAGGAATGATCAAGCAAAGAGAAAAAAGATAGCTACTTTAGCATTTTTTTTAATAAGGAAATGAGTGCAGCTGTAATGGCAACCCGACCACCCTGCTACGTAATGTTCGGGCTGAGAAGTGAATGGAGGAGAGGGGAAGGGAGGGAAGGGAAAAGAGGGGAAGGGAGACGAAATATTGACCCATCAACTTTTCTAACAACATCATCATTACAAATGGGCGTAATGTTGTTATCATTTTCTTCAGCTGTGTCCACAAATTTTCAACAACTGGTTCTGAAGAAATTGAAAAACTTAGAAACGTAATATTCATTCAATCTTGCTCCATTGTCATTGTCGACCTATCTTGCACTTCTACATACAACTATTTTAGAAGAAATTCACCTCTTGATTTAGCATCTTCGACAACACTCTCTACATCATCATCATATTTAACTAGAACCAAACAATGTTTCTTATAGCCTGATTGATAAATTTTAACTTGTTTATGAAACACCTTGTGACACTCCAGTTCCACATCGGTTGTGCAAGGAGGAGATCTTTGGCATATATGTAAGGCCCAATGACCATAAGAGCACCAACAACTAACATTTTTGGGTGATGGGCCCGTGATATTATATATGGTATCAGAGCCAACTCCGACCCACAACCACAGAGGATTGTGGGTGGTATGTTAGGCTGACCACTAGCCAGAATTGTGGGGAGTAGTTTGGACCCCGGTCCGAGTGGCGAGTTATCTGAACCCGGGCCGAGCGAGGGCGCTGGGCCTTTAGGGGGGAAGTTTGTGATGCCCGAATCCCACATCAGTTGTGCAATGAGGAGATCTTGGGTATATATATAAGGCTAACTCCAAGAGCACCAACAACTAGCATTTTTGGGTGATGGGCTTGTGGTGCTATATATGGTGGCCTCAACCATGGGGATTGTGAGTGCTATATATGGACAGTTATACAAACCCGGTCTGAGAGCCTAGTGAGGACGCTGGGCCTTTAAGGAGGGAAGTTTGTGACACCCCAATACCACATCAATTGTGTAAGGAGAAGATCTTAGGTATACATGTAAGGCCCAATGATCCCAAGAGCACCAACAACTAGCACTTTTGCGTGACGGACCTGTGGTGTTATACACCTTAACTGTCACAGGGTTGACAGTCACACTAAATTTTTCGCTTTGTGATGGTGCTCAGCGACCACATGCGCCCTTAGCCAACCGAACCAACACACAAGTCAGATCGATCAATTGAGGTTAAGCAACAATGAACAGAATTAAGCCACGCGAAGTAAGGGAAGTCATAACTCTTCCATTCACAAAATTGGATACACGAGCCTGAAAAAAAACCCTTACAAATGACAAGTACCCTTGGATTCCCGTGATACAAGAGCACCCAACCTAAACTAGAGAATACCGACTCTGTTTGTTCATTCACTCTCTGAGTGTCTGTTTGTTCTAAAATGGCAGATTATAAACTTACATGTAGGGACCCGAAAATGACAACCAATCAGGATACAATGCAACTACTAGGGAGTTACATGACTAGGAGAACTGCCAAGTAACTGCTCATTGATTGGATAATTGCTGGTCAAAGTAGCTCCGGTCAATGGGTCAATTGCCACCCCATGGTTCGTACTGTGAGGGTCCTTCGGGTCCACCTAAGTGCCACCCACACAAAGTTGGGTTGCATGCACCGAGCATGTGCCATGGTTCAGCCACCGTCACAAGGTATGCTGCTAGCACGTGGTCACGTAGCCAGCGCCGTGTTGCCCACCGCCATCAACTAGTAGCGTGCTCTTTGTGCTAGCACACCACGGTATCCCGCCACAACCTGCCAGCGTAGTAGCGTGCTTCTTGCGCTAGCACGCTACGGTATCCTGCCAATAGCTTGTCCGCATAGTAGCATGTTGCTAGCGCTAGCACACTATGGTATCCCACTGAGAGGCTGCTCTAGCAATGATCGAGCATCTGACCGAGCACCTGATAGAATATAGCCAAGCCATCACTAGATCAATGATGGAGCAACAAGTAGAGTACTTGATCGAGCAACATCACATCATGGACTCCAGGCAAGGATCGTGACACCCAGCGATCCTGATCGAGCATCCTGCCACGTGATCGATCTCGGATCGATCATCGTGACGATCACCCATTGCCACACGGTACTACATTCGTGCCGTTGCGCACACAAGCATCCTAGCACGCTACCGTGGATGTGCATCCACACCCTTAGTCTTGGTACTGAGGGAGGTCGCCAACCCATGCACCCCTAAAGAGCTTATTTTAAGTTCTTTCCATCCGTAGCAGGTGATACTGCTCCCAGGGAATTTTACACCGAATTTCCACCGCTAGAATCCATAGCTCAACCACGCAGCTGAACCACACTTTCCTCCATCACACGAGCATGAGCGGTATACCTATGAAGGACTTAGCATCCTAGCCGGTATCCGCATCCGAGCATTAGGGGGCTAACAAACCATCCCCACTAGAAGAAGTTGATGCCCTCGTCGAAACAAACTAAAGATGCTCTTGAATTTTCTCCTCGAACTGCCAGAGTGTAGCCTCTTTCTCCCAACTTGCTTCTGACATAGGGTGGTCCTTCCATGAGACCAGATATTCATTCCTACGGTTCTTCTTGCTATGACCTAACACTCGGTGGTCCAGCACACGATCAACTTCCTTCTCCAATTCCTTCATCACGGTCAGGGGAGCATGCTTTGGTTTTGCATGTTCCAAATCATCATCCCCGTGGTAGGGCTTCAGGAAGCTGACATGGAAGGTGGGATGGATTTTCATCCTCTTGGGTAGAGCCAGCCGCTAGGCAACCGCACAGATACGCTTCATGATCTCGAATGGTCCATCGTATCTCTCGATCAGACCCTTATGCCATCTTATGCTCGTCACTTTCTTCCATATTTGGGGTGTGAGTTTTAGCATCAACTCTTCACCAACCTAAAACTCGAGCGGTCGTCGCCCCTTGTTCACGTACTTCTTCATACATCAGACTGCATTCGCAAGGCTGTCTTGGGCTTCCTCAAGCATTTCCTGCTTGTTCCTTGCAAAACGATATGCTGTGGGACCTCTGCCTTCCCTCTTTTGCAGAGCTACCTCGCTAGGTGTCAGTGATTGATAAACCATAGCGAGCTCAAATGGGTTGAAGCCGGTTGATGAGAAGCGATGTATATTGTAGTAGAACTGCGCAGTGTCCAGCAAGTCAAGCCAGTTCCTTTGACTCACCACCACATAGTGCCTGAGATACTCCTCTAACAACTGGTTTGTCCTTTCCATCTGCTCGTCTGTCTGCGGATGATTAGCTGTTGAGAATTTCAATTCCGTACTCATCAGATTGAAGAGAAGGGCCTAGAATCTCCTAGTGAACCACGCATCTATGTCGCTGACAATGTCCATAGGGAGTCCAAACAGCTTCACTACGTTGCGGTAGAACTCATCTGCCACGATCTCCGCAGTGCAATTCTTTGGTTCAGGTCTGAAGACTCCATACTTCGAAAACTTGTCAACCACAACCATAATAGTGTCAAATCCAAATCCATTGAAATTGACACCCATGGTTTCTCTGGTATGGGTAGGGGCTGCAACAATCCTGCCTCAGCACGTTGCTCCACTTTGTCTTGCCGGCAGACAAGACAAGTCATTACAAAGAGCTCAATTTCCTCTTCCATCTTTGGCCAGTAGTATGCGTGTGACAGCAACGCTAGCATCCTTTCCGGGCCTGGATGACCAGCCCACTACGCGTCATGGTGCTCATGCAGCAGCTGCGATCGAAGTCCCCCTCCACTAGGGACAAATACGTGACTACCCTTCGCGTATAGCAGACCATCCTCCAACCAGTACCGTCTAATGGTACCATCTTGCACCTACGTCACTAGCTTCTGGTACAGCCGATCCTCATTCACCTGATCCTTCAGTTTGTTGGTGATGTCGGATTCGATCTAGTGCAACGCCGCCACAATTTCTATCGCCTTCCTGCTTAGATCATCCGCTACAAGGTTGTCCGGCCGGGTCTATGTTCCCACTTGAAATGGTACTCCGCCAGAAACTCCTGCTAACGAGCCCGTCTAGCAGACAGTTTCTTTTGCATCCTGAAGAATGTGTTGGCAATATTGTTAGTTTTAACAATGAACGAGGTTGCCAGTAATTATACCCACCATACACGTAAGCAGTGCACCACTGCTAGCATTTCCTTCTCGTGTGTCGAGTAGTGCTATTCCGCTGGCTTCAGCTTCCAGCTCTCGAATGCTGTCGGGTGCCTATCTTGCACAAGCACTCCTCCCACGGCATTATTAGATGCATCAATGTGGACTTCAGCCCCTCAAAGGCTTCCTGACATGGGTCATCCCAAGTCCATGTGCAGTTCTTCTGCAGCGGATCGGTCAGCGAGGACACCTTCTTCGGGTATACCTTTATGAACTTTCTGAAGTAGTTTGCCTAGCCTAGGAAACTCCGCAGCTCGCTGACCTTGGTAGGAGTTGGCCACTCAATGGCTTGGACCTTCCGATGGTCCATCCGTATGGTACTGCCACCAACGATGTGTCCAAGGAATTTGATCTCCTTGACATAGAATTCGCATTTATCCCTCTTCACGAACAGGGTATACTCCTTGAGATGCTGGAACACCACATGCAAATGTTGTATGTGGTCCTCAAAGGACCGACTATAAACAACAACATCATCCAAATAATCCACTATGAATTTGTCCAGCACATCATGGACTACATCATTCATAAGATTATAGAAAGTAGCTGGAGCATTGGTCAAGCCGAATGGCATTACTAGAAATTCATAGGAACCATATCGTGTTACCATTGTTGTTTTTGCCTCGTCGCCCTCGGCAATGTAGACTTGCCAATAACCAGAGCGCAGGTCTAGCTTCGTGAAGTACTTTGCTCCACAGAGACGGTCAAACAAATCTGCGATCAGGGGCACTGAATACTTGTTTTTTATTGAGACCTTATTCAGTCCTCGGTAGTCTACGCATAGTCGTAGAGAACCGTCCTGCTTTCCCTGAAACAATTCGGGTGCGCCATAAGGAGCTTTGGAGGGCTGAATCTTCCTCGAGTCCAACAAATCTGTGAGTTGCTTCCACAACTCCTCCAATTCTTTAGGCGACATAAGATACGGAGCACGGGCAGGAGGCTTTGTGCCCGGCATCAGTTCAATCTTATGATCAACCGCTCGCCTGGTGGTAAGTACTTCGGCAACTCCTCGGGCATTACATCCTCTAACTCATTCAAGAATGCATCCACCTGCTTCGGAACCACTATATCTACACGTTCCTCTGGTTCCGCCGCGTATGTTGCTGCCAGAAAGGTTGGTTGACCCTTCTTCTAACCCTTGGCTAACAGCATAGCCGAGACATTCTCGACAGGAATCCTCTCTGACTGGTTCAAGTCCTTGAACCGTTGCACGAAACAAGGTTTCTTTGGATCTGCGATCATCAAACCAGAGAAGGTCCGGTGAACTGCAACATTAGCATGCTCAAAGAAATCATTACCCAGTATCACGTCAAAGTCATCCAATGGAATGACCATGACATCAATGTTTCCAATCCACTCTCCAATCCGAACCCGCACGTTGTTTGCCATGCCAAGGACTGGTCTACTCTGGGAGTTCACTGCCTTAATGCTGTGACTCTGCTTCTTCATGCATAGTCCCAAAGTATTCACAACTCGGTCAGACACAAAGTTGTGTGTGGTGCCAGTGTCTACCATTGCCACAATCTCCCTGGAGTCCAGTTCCATCGGGACGTAGGTTAGTCAGCTTCCAGAGAGTGTCTTCTTCCCAGCACGGACAACACCGAGAATCTGCAAAGGGGCCACCTTGGTTGTGTTTTCCCCATTGTCAGAGTCATCCAACTGATTCACCAATGCCAAGAGTTTTTCCTTCTCGAACACTCCTCAGCACGGTGGTGGTCGCTGCAGGTAAAGCAACCAGGGTGCTTCTTCGGGTCTTTCTATTTCGTATTTGAGTTGGAGGCTTTATCCTTGCCCTTCTCACCATTCAACTATTTCTTTCCCTTATCAAATTAGTCCACAATCTTCCCACTCTTGGGGGCTTTGTCTTTCGATTTGCCATCTTTATTGGACTTGCTATCGTCACCCTTAGATACTTGCAAATCGAGCAGTGCGTCCCCCTTTTCCATGGCGGTAAGGAGATCTGCTCTCCCTACCTCTAAAGTTCCAACTGAGCCCAAGACTTCAAACCCCGCATGAAGTTAAATAGCTTGTCCACTTCGAACATCCCTGTTACATCCAGCAGCAAAGAGCTAAACTCTTTAACATAGTCTCGAACCGAACCTGTCTGCTTGAGGTTGCACAGTGCCTCACAAGCTGCCCACGAGAAGTTTGTGGTGAGGAACTGCTCCTTCAATTCCTTCTTCATAGATGACCAATCTCTGAGTTGTGGTCGTCCACTGGATTCCACATCCTGCTCACGGGTCCGCCACCATAACTTTGCATCCCCCAACAGGTACATCACAGCCATCGAGACTCGCTCTCCTTCAGGTATACGAATAGCATCAAAGTAGTGCTCGATGTCCCATAAGAAGTTCTCCATATCTTTGGAACTCTTGGTGCCATTGAAGGCTTTCGGTTCTGGCACCTTGACTTTGGTTCAGATCCCTCTGACTCCGCCACACCACTGGCGAGTGCCCGCTGTAGGAGGGCTACGTCCTCCTTCATCTGAGCGACTTCAGGTAGCAGCTGTAGACACCTGATTTTGATCCAAGTCGATCGCATTTTATTTTATTTTATTTTATTTTTGTTAATTTTAATTTTAGTTTTAATTTTAATAATTTTTATAAAAAAAGGGAAAAAGACAAAATTAAAGAAAAAGACAAAATTGAAAAAAATCAGGAAAGGACTGCATGTATTTTTTCTCCACTCCACCACACCATTCTTCTTGCACGCTAACCCCTGCTCCAACTTCCCTGTCTCCATGGTTTTTCCTTTAAAAACAGGAAGCTTCATCCGAGGAGGAAGGGGGAAGCACAATTCCACCTCCACCTTCACGCCTCTATCCTTTCCAGCAACTCACACCAGGCAGCCATCAACAGGGATTGATCGTCCGTTCTCAACAATCCTAGCTCCAGCCTTCATCCCTAGCTAGTTCCCAAGCAACAGGCGAGTTCACAGAGCACAGACCCACACTCCTCTCTGCTGTAACCGACTGTCGTCCCACGAACCACATCCACTCTCCTCTGACGGCCCCAAGCGACTCCTTGACCACCACGAGCCGAAGCCACCACGAATCACCATTGCTCGAATCTTGGCCGTTCCAAACCTGTTCATGTCCTCCTGACCAGTCCACGATCGAGCCATCCTCACTTTCGTGTCTCCCCTACTCGAACCAGGTCTGTCCGAACCTGTTCCTCTCCATCCAAGATTCGGGTGCTAGGTAAGTGAGGTTTCTCTCTCGTGCCAATGTTTGTTGGTCCTGTGGAATACTCAAGTCTATGATGTTATACTGTTTTCGAATAAGGGACCTGTTTGCTGTAGCTTAGATGCTATCGTTTGATGCCATTTGCCTTGAATTTTCTGTGGGCTGGTGTTGATTAGTTTCTGCCCTATTTTGATGGTTCACTCTCGAATTGCTGCTGTTAGGTAGGTTGATGTGTTACAGCGATGATCTAACTAGTTTTAAAGGAATTCTCTTATATTGAATTGCAATATCATCCATCGCTCGATGTTTGAATCAGTCCCGAACTTTCCCATTGCTCAATGAGGTTGTAAATGCTGGCCTTCAACCCTTTATCTTGGTGTCTGAACTTGCTAAGTTGGGCTGGGGTTTTGGTGAATGAACATGACTTGTAGCTGCAACCTTTTGCTGTTTGATCTTGAGTCTTAGTTCCCTGAATTGCAGCAGCTCCTTGCTCAATATTATTCCTAGATTTCAATGATGTTTTCAATGGAGAATGGAGCCGTTCTGTTTCTGTTGTTGCAGCTTGGTTTGGCACAATGATTTCTCATGATTTCAATCCCGTTTTCGAGAGGAATAGACTTGTGTATTGCTTATTGTTGCAGCAGCTCCTTGCTCACTGTTTTTCCCTGGGTTTTAATGACATTTCGATGGGAAAAAGCGCTGTTAGTTGCTGTTAAGTGCTGTTTTGCTGCTGTCCACTGCTGTTAGTTGTAATTTATCGGTGTTAGTGGCTGTTTCGGTACTGCTAGTTCCTGTTAGACACTATCTTGATGCTGTGAATTTGCTGTAGGATGTTGTTTTGCTGATAATGTGCTGCAGTCGCTGTTTTATCGCAGTTTAGAGGCTATTTTGCTGCTACATTGTTGCAGTAGTGGCTGCTGATTACAGTGGTTGCTGTTGGCATGCTGAAGTTGCTGTTTCATGGCGGTTTAGTTTCTATTTTGGCTGCCGTTATTGCTGCTAGTCATTGTGTTGTTGCCCCTTTTTGCAGTCTAGCTGCCATTCATGCTGTTAAATGATACCCATATGCTTTTTGTTGTTGTTTGCTGCAGTTTAAGTGTTATAGTAACTCTTAGTCATATTTTGTTGCTATAAACATTCTGTTAATGCTATTTTGTTGTTGTCCTGCTCTTGTCGGCTGCTTTTGCTGCGGTTTAGTTACTGTTATGGCTGCATTGTTGTTGTTTTCCTGTTGTGATTACTATTAGTCGTTGTTTCGTTGCTATTTTTGTAGTTAGGGTGCTGTAATTTCTGCCGTAGGTTGTTTAGCTGCTGTTTTGTTGCCTTTTGTCATAATTTAAGGTTGTCAATTGCTGCATTGAGCACTTGACGGCTGTAACATACTGTTCGTTGCCTTTCGCTGCTGCTGGAAGGCTGCAGCATGTTTTTATTTGCTGCATCGAGTAGTTAAGTCATATCTCGTTCTCTCTTATGCTGAGTTGTGATCGAGTCTCATTACTAATTGAGTCATGCTTGTTTGACGCAACAACTCTCCTTTCCTTCAAAGTCGGGATTGGTAAGTTGGGTAATGATTAGGGGATCGAGTTGGAAAAATCGCGATGATGAGTTGGGTCTACAAACCTTCCATTTTGATTCGAGATCATTCCATGGATTTTGTAAATGGGTTTTTCAAGGTATGGATTTTGCAAACTTGTCCTCAATTTGTGAAATTTGCAAATTAATTCATTAACTTCGTGAGATTTCCCAACCAATCCTCTTTGTCCTTGAGTCTTGTGAACTAGTGCTTTAGTTTGTGAATTTTTCGAACGAGTCCTCCAGTTTATGAATTTCATAGATTGCCCCCACTTTAGAATTTTATAAAATCAGTAGCCCATTTTGTGAATTTTCCAGGTAGCCTTGGAAATGTTTTCAAGCCTTCAAAGTGGATCTAATGTTTTCTTCGAATTTTATCGGGTCCCTGAGCGATTTAACTCGATTTCCACATCATTCCCCTTAGTTAAATAAATTTTCTTTTCTTGAATTGTTTGCTGTACATAAATAGGGTCATACTTTTTATTATTTATTTGTGTGTTAATCCATTGATCCATACTTCGATTAGGGCAAGAATTGGACTTAATAAAACAAGGCAAGTTCAGAAACACTAGGATACTGATTTAGGGTGTGTCGACTGGCTTGCGAGCCTTTCGAACGTAACAGAACCCCCGGATCCAAACTTTGGTTCGAGACCAACTAATAAAATCCTAAGCAGTTAGTGTCATGCTCCCTTAGGTGAATAATAGGTTTCTGATTGACCTTAGGACTAGTTCCTTAAATGATCAGTGGCAACTCCCTTTTCATATATTTATTCATGACCATAACGTCGCGATAGCCTACGAGAACTCTCGATTTTAGGGCACGACAACAGCAATGCCAACACATTTGCCACTGTTCCATCCACCAAACCCAAATCACCGAGGGCCACTTCAAGAACCGAGACTCGTTCCTTTCGCGCATCCATGCGCGGCATCAATCAGCAATGCCTATATTCGTTGTAGAATCCTCGAATATGCTCTAAATGGAGCTCTGATACCACTTGTCACTGGTTCGAAAGTCACACTGAATTTTTCGCTCTGTGATGGTGCTAAGCGGCCACAGACGCCTTTAGCCAACTGAACCAACATACAAGTCAGATCGATCAATAGAGGTTAAGTGACAACGAACAGAAATGAGCAACACTAAGTAAGGGAAATCATAACTCTTCCATTCAAAAAATTGGATATACAAGCCTGAAACAAAACCCTTACGAATGACAAGCACCCTTGGAATCCCGTGATACAAGAGCACCCAACCCGAACTAGAGAATACCAACTCTATTCATTCACTCACTCTCTGAGCGTCTGTCTATTCTACAATGGCAGATTACAGACTTACATGCAGGGACTCGAAAATGACAACCAATCATAATACAATGCAACTGCCAGAGAGTTACATGACTAGGAGAACTACCAAGCAACTGCTCACTCATTGGATAACTGTTGGTCAAAGCAGCTTCGGTCAACGGGTCAACCCCCACCCCATGTTCCGCACTGTGAGGGTCCTTCGGGTCCACCTGAGTGCCACCCACACTCAGTTGGGTCGTATGCACCGAGCATGTGCCCATGGTTTAGCTACCGTCACAAGGTATGCTACTAGCATGTGGTCACGTAGCCAGCGTCGTGTTGTACATCGCCATCAGGTAGTAGCGTGCTCCTTGTGCTAGCATGCCACGATATCCCGCCACAAGCATGCCAATGTAGTAGCGTGCTCCCTGCGCTAGCATGCTACGGTATCCTGCCGATAGCTTGTCCGCATAGTAGTGTGCTGCTAGAGCTAGCATGCTACTGTATCCCACCGAGAGGCTGCTTGAGCAATGATCGAGCATCTGACCGAGCACCTGATAGAACATAGCCAAGCCATCGCTAGATGAATGATGGAGCAACAAGTAGAGTACCTGATCGAGCAACATCGTATCATGGACTCTAGCCGAGGATCGTGACACCCAGCCATCCTGATTCAGCATCTCGGATCAATCACTGTGACGATCACCCATTGCCACACGGTACCACACTCATGCCGTTGCGCACATGAGCATCCCAGCACGCTATCGTGGATGTGCGTCCACACCCTTAGTCTTGGTACTAAAGGGGTTGCCAACTCATACCCCCTAAAGAGTTTATTTTAAGTTCTTGCCATCCGTAGCAGGTGATACTGCTCCCAGGGAATTTTGCACTGAACTCCCGCCGCTAGAATCCATAACGCAACCACGCAGCTGAACCACACTTTCCTCCATCACACGAGCATGGCTGGTATGCCTATGAAGGGCTTAGCATCCCAGCCGGTATCCGCATCCAAGCATTAGGAGGCTAACACCTAACATAATCAACTCCAATAATTGTGCAAAATTTCTCACGTAATTCCTCAAAACCTGTGATGGTCCTTACTTTCAATTTTCTGGTGGTTGCTTATCATAATATGGTCCCTATTTGTTCCACAAAACATTTCCATTGCCATAAATCAGGGGTCTCACATTATTCACCATTTCCAATTTACTAAAATATCATAGATATATTAGTGAATATTTCAAAAATTCTTAATCCCACTTCACTACTTTTCACCTTATTCAAACATTTCACTTCATTATATTCTACTAAGCAACCAATAATATCTACTAAATTTATAATAAATCAATTAGTAATGTATATTCACCAAAACTCTAAAATTTAAAATCACAATATCGATAAACAAAAATAATTAGCAATGAAATATAAAATAAATGCATACTAATTTCATATATTAAACATACATTTAACATACCGGAAAATTGGATAAAAGCAAAGCACAAATCGTCCAAAGAGAGTGGGAAGGATAATGGAAGAAGAAATGGAAAAGGAGATGAAATCAAACAAGAAACAGTAGGAGGAAATGGAAGAAGATGAAATGAGGAAGTTGGAGATCGCGTTTGGAAAATAAAAAGCTCGGAATTTTGAAAGGGAACTTCCTGGGAGGTGTTGGAGCTCGCGGCTTCTGCGATCTGTAGACTATAGACTAATTTTAGGGTAAACTAGGTCGCAGCTTCAGGTAAAATATCGAAGTTAATTGCAATGTGTCGATGGTACATTTAGAAATAGTTTGCGAACAACAACTTTTAAAAAATTTTAAAAAAAGTTTTGAAAAATACAATATTTGTGCACAAAAGCTAGAAAAAGAGCATCAGTCTTAAGATCCTTACCCGATTAAGTCGGTTCCCCAAAATTTAACTGGAAATGAGACCCTATCCGTATGCGACTCGTTAACTTGCGTCCTTATTTTCCAATGAAAGATTGTACAGAAAATAAAGGAAATAAAAAACAAAGAAGTCCACTTGTTGGGCAACTGCCGATCCTGCAATTCTCCAATCTCTGCTTCGTGCACCAGATATAAGTCTCTCTCCAATTTGTGGTATGCCCTTTGATCCATTCTTCGGTTACTGCAGAGGTTTGATTCTGTACTGC
>JAOYND010230933.1:0-13677 GCA_025802135.1 Lagerstroemia fauriei
TTACAGTTATCTTCTATTACTATATTGGAGAAGTTGGTAGTTTTGGTCTCACTTTCAAATTCCAAAACTACCTCTCTCTTATTTATCTATATTTATTGAAGAGTTTTTAATTCACTCAGTAACTTCCGACGATCCCGCTGTCTTCGAAAGGTTTCTTTTACAACTCCCTATGCTTGTGCATTGGATTTCTTCCCTCTCTCCCACCACAGCAATACTTTTTCTCATTCAGAGAGTTTTAGCATATGGTACAGGAGTTTCGATCAATTCACACATAAAAATAATTTTATCTTTTCCAGTAGCATTTGATGATATTCACCGTGCGTAACACGGGTCATTTGCTAGTTATTATTTAATGTAGACTCCGTGGTCTTGTTATTTCTCGTTGTGTCCAAGGTAGGATGCCTCCGAATATTGCTAATTCTTGTTTTAGTTCGTTATATAACTAAGACTAGCTAGCATCGGAAGTTCCTAACATCCAACGGTGATTCACTTAACTTTTAGCAATCAAACACCTTAAAAGTAATACATAACTATGGAGAAATCTTTCGTTGATCTTATCCTGTCGTTGGTTATATGTGTGGTTTGTTGAGGATTGAATCCCATGTCAGGAAGTTAAGAGATTAAAATCTGGTTTATAAAAAAATTGGCCAGCTTAGGCTTTTGACTAGATATGGGTCAAACATCTTTAGGTGAAAATTTTATATAGTATCAGAACAGATTTTTGTATGGACTCACATCACGTTAGACCCGAGTGTGAAACTCGTGGCCCGTGACCGGAATAAAATACCCAGCTTGTTGTCCGTTTATCTAGTACGAAGAAAAATCCGACCCATATATTAGTTCGGGTAAGGAAGAGAATGTTCATCTCGTGGTAGTTTATTTTTTAGTATACATGTTGATCACCCTGAATTTAGAACCAACTAAAAGGTCAAACATATTCACGAAAAAAAAAAAACTAAAAGGTCAAGCATATTAAGAAAAAAAAAACACTATAAGGTCAAACAAGATACAAGAAGCCACATATCGTAGGGAGGCAAATCAAAATGTTGTAAATCTAAAAACGAGTCCCCCGCAGAGGTGGATTTAAGGAAGTGTGGGACGATTATCGCCTTTAACCTCGGAATTTTTTTTTGAAATTTATATACAAATTTTATTAATTTTACCTATTTATTGAGTTTCGCTCATCATATAAAAAATTTTTAGATTCATCCTTTGTCCGTAGCATGACTTAGGCAGACTTTCTGCAACCCCATTAGCTTCTCGATAAATATTCCTGGTCTGGATTAGAGGTGTAAACTAAAAATCGGAAACCCGAAAAACTGAAAACTCAAATCCAATCTGAATCGCACAAATCGAATTTATGGGTCCCGAGATAAATTTCAAGTGTTTTTGAGGTGAAAAAACTGAACCAAAAAATTTGGTCCCTGACCAGAAAACCCGACGGGGCCCGAATCCGACAAAAAAATTATGTTAAGTATAATATTATATATAATAATCTATCATATTATTATATTTTGACAATACAAATAATATGTTAATATTTTTTAACTTGAATCTTTATTCATATTTATATTTTTATCTTCTTAATACACTAAAATATTTATAATTAATAATTCTCTTTTGCTATAATGAATTTTATTTTATATTTTTACATTTAATTTATTATTATATTAAAAATCGGGCCCAAAAAACTATTCAAAAAAATCGAATTCAAAGTAGTCGGTTTTTATAATCTCTAAACAGTTCACGGTACATTTTTAACTTGAAAAAATCAATTTGAAATAATTGGACCCGAAATTTTTCAAAAAAATAATCAGACCTGACCCGTTTACATCCATAGCCTGGGAGCTCATCAGTAACTGACTGCAAAGCATCCCAACATTCAAGAATAAGGGGAGATAGTGCAAGGTCATTTGCGGCATTGCCCCAGCCTAGATCGAAAAGGACTTTTCAGCCTTTCCTGGACATCCCGTAGCTGATCCATCAGAAGAAATTCTTAAATTATCCTATCTCACCATGTGACGTGAAAAAATAACAATCAGATTGTGTGATGCGAGAGCAAATGATCAGCCCGACAAAGAAGTTAAAGTCTATGAAAGGTTTTAAGAAAGTTAAATTTGTGTTGCCATGGATTTAATTGGAAAATTAGATATTAAATATTTAGATGGCAAATTGATATTTAGGAAGAATATTTCCATATTCTAGGAAGTTAAAGTAATATCTTTCCTATTTCTTTATAATATCTTTAGGATATATTTACTTTCTTTTCCTAGCATAGGAGTCTTATAAATACCATGAGAGAAAACATTGTAAGACACTTAAATTTTATTCAATAAAATATCAGATTACTTTCTACTTTCTTTCTGAAAGTTCTGTATCTCTCAGGTTTTCTAAGAGTGGTGAACATCATGTATCCTTAACATGGCTTTCCAAGGTGGTGATTTTGGATATACATTCTTAAAGCGGTGATATCTGTATCTTTAAGAGTCTATTTTATCTCACACTTTCATTGTCTAAGGTGGTGATTTCTATATCCTTTGACTTTAAAGTGTTATCCCTTTTCATTATCATGTCATCCCAATATCAAGTGGTATCAGAGCATAGTTCACAACACTGTTCATGGTCGTATGGTGAATCAAGATGCCGCAGAAGGCACTTGTGATTTGGAGATGGAAGAGATTTGATGACAAATCGAGGAGCTAGGAAGAGAAAATCAAAGGCACAACAAAATCGAAACCGATACGAAGCCCGTGAGTATGATGATAATCCTTTTCAAGACTTCAATTTTGATTCAAGTGATTCTGCCTCTTTTACTGCACATGAATGTTGACAAAATAAACAAGATTTTGGGATCAAAATCGATGTGCTGGAATTGAAGGGAAGGTCCCAACCGGATGAGTTCCTTGATTGGCTTTGTACCGTCGGGCTAATATTTGTTTACAAGGAACTTCCGAATGAGTTTAAAGTGAAATTTGTTGTCCTCAAACTGAAGGATTATGCTTCCTTATGGTGGAAAAATATCAAGAAGCAAATGATTCATGAAGGAAGACAAAAGGTCAAAACTTGGAATAAGATGAAGAGAGAGCTGAAATGGAGATTCCTACCCAAGAATTATCGCCAAGATGTGTTCTTGAAATTCCACCATCTGAGGCAATTAGATAAGTCCGTGGAAGAGTACACAATGGAGTTTGAGCACTTGATGTTGAAATGCGATATTTCGAAGCCCGAGGAGCAAATTATTGCTCGTTATTTGGGTGGATTGAAAGAGGAAATCTCTGACGTAGTATCCTTGTAAACGTGTTGGAGTTTTAATGATGTGAGAAAACTTACATGGTAGGTAGAGAAATAACGAAAAGAAAGTGGAAAGGGAGATTTCGAGACAACGATTCGAGACGGAAGCTTCAACAAGGGGAGTGCCTCATCTTCGAAACTTCCTTTAGCAAGAAAACTGTTTATGCCCAATGTGGATGAAAAAGGCAACTGCAACAATACCTTCAAGTAGATGGCTCCTACGAATATGAATTCTAGAAAGTGTTTTAAATGTCATGGTTTCGAGCATATCGCATCATATTGTCCAAATTGCAAGGCGATTACCTTGATGGAAGATGATGTTGAACATAATCAAGATATATGTGAAGATGAACATGAAGATGATGAAGATGTTACTTATGCTGATGAAGGGGAAATTCTTATTGCTCAAAGAAGTTTGAGTGTGATGTGCCAAAAGGATGAAGATTGACATCGGAACAACATCTTCTGCACTAGGTGCAACTCTCATAGTAAAAGCATGTAATGTTATTATTGATAGTGGAGCTTGTGCTAATGTTGTTTCAAATGAGATGGTAGAGTAAGCTGAAATTGAAAACCGAGCCTCATCCACATCCATACAAGCTAAAGTGGCTAGAAAAGGGCATGAGCTCAAGGTGAATAGAAGATGTCTTTTCTCATTCTCAACTGGCAAGAGGTACCATGATGAAGTTTTATGTGACGTTATTCCCATGGATGCTTGTCATTTATTGTTGGGATGACCACGGCAATTAGATCAAAGAGCTTAGCCCAATAGATATCGAAACACCACACCTTTGTTAAGGATCGTCAAAAGATTGTTCTGGGTCCTTTATTAGAAGTCAAAACTAAAGCCCATGGGGGAGAAAGCATAAACCTCATTGGCAAGGCTGAGTTCGAGAAACTTCTTGGGAGCTTACATTCAGCATATGCTTTAATTATGCTTAAGGAGAATGATGAGAAGAATTTATGGTTCCCAAGATGAGTCACTTACTTGATAAATTTTTCGATATTTTCCCAAAGGAAATTCCGATCGGTCTTCCTCCCATGAGGGACATTCAACATTGTATTGATTTCATCCCTGGATCTATTATCCCAACAAGGCAGCTTATCAAATGAGCCCAAAGAAGTACAAAGAATTACAAAGGCAAGTGAATAAGTTACATAAGCGGGTTCACGAGAAGGTAGTGAAGCAAAACAAGAAGTATTGAGATCAAGCAAACAATCATCGAAAGCATAAGAAATTCAAAGAATGTGACTTGGTCCTGGTGCATCTTTGTAAGGAAAGATTTCCAAGCGGCCTATATGCAAAACTCAAACCCAGTGCCGATAGGCCGTTCATGATACTTAAGTGTATTGGGGAGAATGCATACCAGGTACAGCTCCCAGAGGAACATTAAGTTTCAAACACTTTAAATATTTTTGATCTCTCAGTTTACTATCCGGATGAAGATCATGACAACTCAAGGACGGGTCTTCTTCAACAAGGGAAGTTTGATGCATGAGCAAATGATTAGCCCGACAAAGAAGTTAAAGTCCATGAAAGGTCTTAAGAAAGTTAGATTTGTGCTGGCATGGATTTAATTGGAAAGTTAGATAATAAATATTTAGATGGTGAGTTGATATTTAGGAAGAATATTTTTATATTCATTTTAGCAAGTCAAAGTAATATCTTTCCTATTTCTTTAGAGTATCTTTAGGATATAGTTACTTTCCCTTTTGTTACTTTCCTTTCCCAGCTCTAGGAGTCTTATAAATACTGAGAGAGAACACATTGTAAGACACTTTAATTTCATTAAATACAATATCAGCTAGCTTTTTGCTTTCTTTTTTAAAGTTCTGTATCTTTCGGGTTTTCTAATTGTGATGAAAGTCATGTATCCTTGGCACAGCCTTCCAAGGTGGTGATCTTGGCTATATGTCGCAGAGTGGTGATATCTATATCTATAAGAGTGTATTTTATCTCACACTTTCATTCTCTAAGGTAGTGATTTCTTTATCTTTTGAGTTTAAAGTGTTATCTCTTTTCATTATCATACCATCCTGGTATCATTGTGACAAATGAGTAAATTAGTATTAAACTAGAGCAGTTGCTTAATTATTACTAATTAAAGTAATTTAATTTGTTATTCCTCATCATATCACCGTGAGATATGACCATCCAAAATTTTTCGATCCATGGGTGTTTAAGTTTGAGCAACTCTCTTAGAAGAGGTTCCCATTTAACACTTTTTTTAATCAAAATTTCCCTGCATTTATACAAAATCTATGGAAGTTTATCATTGGTTTTTTTATGATCGCTAAAAATGGAAGTTTATCATTTGCATACCTAAATTTTGACTAGCTATCATAGTTTTTAAAATCGGATTGGACAGGGGACCGGACAATGCCTGGATTCCTAGGTTTATGGGTTCAACCAGGGGTTCGATGGGTCGAATCGAATTTATGAAAATAATAATAATAAATATGAAATAAATATTTTATAGAATTCTCCTACTTTAATTATTAAGTAATGAGAGTGTATAAAATATTTTGTTTGAAAAACTCTCCCAAAGAATAGATACGAGAACACTAACAAAATTGCGCTACAAATTAAAAGAGAGGAGAAATTATAATATTTGTAACATTCCTCTAAACATTCTTTTCTTTATTCTTGGCAATAAATTTTTTCAATTTTAGTAGTTAGTGTGAACAAAAAAGTCGAACTTTCTTTTATGGTCCCTACCCTTTACCATCATCTGATCATCAATGTGAAATGGAGTGCAAATCAACGGCTATGATCTGGTGTTTGAAAAAAGGGTTTGTCCCACATTGGAGGAGCATGAGAAATAAAGGGGTTAGAACAAATATATAATGGCTAGAAGCCATTGCTTTAGAAAGTTTTTTTTTTAAATGAACCGAATGAATTGGCTGATTCAAATAGGTTTATTGGTTTTTATTGAAACCGGCCGGTTGAACCGGATTTCTAGCCGGTCGATGAGCTATTTGAGTCCATTGTAAAACCAGACTGGATTGGCAGGTGGTTTTTGGATCAACCAGTTGAACCGGTCGGTCCAGTCCGGTTTTTAAAACTATGCTAGCTATACACGAGAAAGTTTTTAATGAAACCGTTATATCACGTAAGTAATACTAACATGTTATATCAGTCCAATCAGAATCCACTATTTATATATTTGTTCAATTAAGGTTTACCAATTGTTAGAGGTTTTTAATATTTTAAAGGAAATTCTAGGATTTTATAATTATATATGTATAATTATTGATTATATGTCAAGTCATGATTAGACGGATATATCACATCATCATTGATGCGTGATACAACTGCTTTACCAAAGACTTTCTCGCTATACACAATCACTGTAAATATAGAAAAAGAATTGCATAACTTTTTTATGGAAGTTTTATATTATGTTTAATATGGATGAATGAAATAAAAGAAATAAACTGGATTTTCTTGATAGTAAAAAAAAGAATTTTTTAACACTTTATTTTATCAAAATTTTCAACCTGTTATTTGTATCCTATTGTAATGGATTTTGGCAATAAAATGGGTATTCCTCGAAGAGTTCAAGAATATCCGATTTATTTTTACCATTTCTCTAAATAAAATGCTCACTCATTTTCAAGATAAATACTAAAAATATAATTTTCCCCTCTATGCTTATATATTTTATTGCTAAGAATAAATCCATATTGAATGATAAATAGAAACTATCATGATTTATAAGAGAATTGATACTGCTACCTAATAGTTTAACTGTTTGGGTTAAACATGAGCCCAATATCTTATAAATCAGGTGAATATTTTACATTTATGTAGGGTAAATAACCTAAAAAGGCAAGATTCTCTCGATGATCTTGGTATTTTAAATCAAAAGTGGCCTAGTGGAATAATTGAAAAAAATATGTGAAATGTTATATATTTTAGTAATTTTATCCATTTTTAGTTAAATTTCCATCTTCCACCTCCTTTAGATCAATTTTTTTTTTGGTAAGTAGAGGATGTTATATTAGATTAAATCATAAGAGTCATAACAAAACTGAGCCATTAAGACTCTTCTTGGGTCTCTAGCCCCACTATCCTACTAGCAAACATGCCCATGTAGTCCGATGTCATTATGTTCCTAATGCCTTCCAGAGGTTCCACCAAAAAACGCAGGTCAGCAGCAGTGTCTTCATGGTCCCGAGCTTTCCTGGCCAGGAAGTCCGCTGCTCTGTTGGCTTCCCTGTAGACGTGCAATACCCGAACTTCCCTGAATTCTCGACACATTGCTCTGCAATCAAGAATAATAGCTCTTAGTTTGAGGTTCAAATCAGACTTACCCCAGACCAGATCGAAGAGGACTCTAGAGTCAACTTCGATGCTGATCTTCTCAACCATCAGTTCAATGGCCATAGCCAGCCCATCTCTCAGGGCCCAGGCTTCTGCGGTTAGGCTAGTTGCTCGACCCAGAGGTCTTTAGATCAATTTTTACATTTATTGTAGTATTACCTTGCATTTCGCCTCCTTGTATAATCTTTCCGAATCCATTCTTCGAAAATTGAAACTTCAATATGTCAGATGCCATCAGCCACGTGTGTAAATCAAGTAGGAATGGTAATGGATGGGGTAGGTTTTTGAAAACCCCGTCCTGCCTCGCAATTCGTGCAGGCAGGGCGAGGCACGGATCAACACAAATTATACAAAAAGAATTAATATTACATCAAATATAATTTTAAACATAGTATAAATTTATATATTTGTTATAATATAATTAAATAAATATAAAATAATTAAATTTTATATAATTTTAATAAAATAGAAATATTATTATCTAATTTATTAATTTAAAAGTACTTATAAATTAAATTTAGTTTAATTTTAAAGCATAATGATATTATAAAATATTGCGGGGCGGGGAGCAAAATGGAATGCCATTTCCAAAAGACATTTTCTAAATTTATAGTCCATCATCCCAACGACTTCATTAGTTAGTTTTTTTTTTTCCTTTTTCAATTACATGTTTTGATTTACTAAAAGAAAAGACTGGTATTAAATGTAGGTTTTTTTCCTTCGATGCAAAAATGTTGGTTATGTTTGTTATTATGGAATGGAAAGAAATGGAATGTATACGTAATATTAGGGCTTTCATGTTCACCGCAGACATATTAGACGAACTGACTAACCAGTACTAACACTGACTCCATCAACGTACCACCACCAAGATCTAATATAGCTTAAGAAGTCGGTGTCCGTCAAGCCACTCAAGAGTCTCATCTGACAATATTGCTTAGAGCAAGAATCGAACCTATGATCTCGATCTCACCAAACTACATGTGAGTGAGATTTAGACCACTAGATCACCACCTTTAGTGGTAATTTTAGTTAAAGATTTCATTATAATAGAATGTGCGTAAATTAATTTTCAATAATACAACCTCATAAAAATAAAGGAGAAAAGGTAAATTAAAATTTCCATCTCATTCCATCTTTCATTCCATTCTGATAGATGTGTCTTGAATTCTTACGGTGCAACCTGATGTAAAACATGAACTTAGTTAAAATTTGTGCGATCCAAACCAGTATGGATTATGTATTTTCTCAAGGTTAAGAGCATAGAGCTCTGTATTGTATTTGACGAGTCAGGATTTTCATGTCTGTTTATGTACTCTTTGTCATTGTTGAGCTCTAATGAAAATTGTTGCGCCTCCTGGATGTACAGAAGACACGCTTCTATCATGAACCATATATATCAGGTGTCGACTTCTCTTCTCCCTTCCCCTGTGTTCTTTATTTGCCCGAGTCAATTTCCAACACAATCCATCCTATTCATGCCTAGTAAACATAAGAGTAGTTAACCCCTAAAGTTAACTCAAGTGGATACGACGTGCATACCACTTGTGTGAAAATCCACGCAATCGTAGGTTTGAATCCTCCCTTGAGCGCATAATGCCTGGTGAGGCCACTTACACATTTATTTTGCACATGTACTGACTTGGATCCATGGACTTTCGTGGTGTTCATGGATCTGAGGAGAATAAACTCCTCATTATTAAAAAAAAGAGTAGTTGTTTCTCCATGGAATTGTTGGAAAAGCGTAAGTCCGATTAATTTATAATGCAATGAATAATACATTTTCCTTCTAGTGTAATCGAGAGATGATCGAATAATAAAAGCAACAATCAAAATCGGACATCAAAAATTTAATGTAGAAACCTCGATGTGGGGGAAAAACCATGGCACCAGAACAAATCAACTTTTCACTATATCAATAGAGACTACATAGTTTTGCTTCAAGAGAACAATCAACAAATCAAGAATCACTCCCTTAAACTACCACAATTCATCACTACAGAAACTGCTTCACTGACCTGACCGAAAATAGAACTTACTGACCTCAAAATCTGATCTCCACGACTCAGAACCTAGTCCCAGGAGTCATGAGGTTGCTGTCAAAATTTCGAGCTGATCAGAGTCCGTTTGCCCCTCCGTTTGAGGTTTGATCTCGCCCTGCGTGCCTGGAAAAACTGCTCTGTTTTTCCTTGTTTTCACTAAACGATTTTTGCTGCGATTTTACTTCGATCGCCCGCTGTTTCTGTCCTGTATTCGCTGCCCACAGCCGTCACTCAGTGCTGTGTATTTGTTTTGGTTGTCTCACTCCAATCAACCATAATTGTCGCTCCTTATATACTTTTCTTTGTGAATTAAAAACCTTCAAAGAAGATAACTCATGGGCCACAATTAAAATATTAATTAAAGCCCAAATTAGCCAATCCTAATCAATCGAGCCCAAATCATCCTCCAAATCAGAGGCATATCCCAAGAAACTGCCCCTCCCGACTATTTGGAGTATTCGATCATACTGGCTATACTTCGGCACACGTCGAGCTTCTCTTGAGTCAGAGGTTTCATCATATCAGTTCCATTATGCCAATATAATGAGTAATGTCTGGTCTGGTGCAAATCATGGCGTACATTAAGTCGTCGACTGCTCTTTGTACTTATGTGGCATAATTTCAGCATAAAAATCAGGTTCTCCCCGTCAGTCAGTAATATATACTCATGAGGCAGATATCTCGTAGAAGCTTGCCTGACTCGAGTAGATCTCCTTGGTACATTCTCAGTTGGCTCTAACTGCAGCTGCTGTCCAGGGCTTTTTTCAGCATTATTCGTATGAGGATAATGATTTTTGTCTGCTTCCTCCTCACATTCTGTCTGCACCTCTTCCACTCTATTTTCAGATTTAATCGATACCGGAATCTCATTAGAAGTACCTTCCCGGTCCTCCCTGACTTCTCCAAGTCTTCAATTGTCTGGTTCTCAAAGAACACAACATCTCTGCTTATGATGATCTTCCTGTTAACGGGATCCCATAGCTTGTACCCGAACCCTTCATGTCCGTAACCCATGAAGATACATTGTTTTGCCTTGGCATCGAGTTTAGATCTCTCATCTCGAGGAATATGAACTGGCGCTTTGCACCCAAAAACTCTTCTATGATTGTAGGATACCTCTTTACCGCTCCATACTCATTCCGGTACATCTCCATCAAGAGGAACTGACGGAGTAAGATTAATGAGATTAACCGCTGTCATTATTGCCTCACCCCAAAAGGATTTCGATAGCTTTGCATGAGAAAGCATGTAGCGAACTTTCTCAACAATTGTGCGGTTCATCCTCTCTGCAATCCCGTTCTACTGAGGTGTCTTTGGTTCCGCTTTCTCGAGTTTGATACCATGACTCCTGCAATAGTCCTCAAAGGATCCCCTGTATTCACCACCTTTGTCTGATCTGACACACTTCAATTTCATGTTGGTTTCCCTTCCCACTGCCACATGGAAGTTCTTGAATATTTTAGCCGGCTGATCTGTTGACTTTGTAGGATAAGCCCATACTTTTCTAGAGTGATCATCTATGACAGTCACAAAATAGAGAGCACCACTAATAGATCTATCAGACAAGAAACAAACATCAGTATGCACAAGATCAAGAATATTATCACATCTAGAGGGATAACTTCTAAGAAAAGAAATTCTCTTTTGTTTACCGGCTAAGCAACGATCACAAGTGTTTAAGTGTGTACCTTTGACGGGTAAGACTATTTATTAGAGAGAATATGAATACCTTTCTCACTTATATGTGCTAGCCTCCTGTGCCAAAGCTCGATAGAAGGGTCTCAGCAACATTTACGTGACCCGAACTGAAATTTGCACGAATTCTGTATATAGTGTCAGTCTTTTGCCCCCGTGCCACAATCAAGGAGCCCTTAGAGAGCTTCCACTTCCCGCTGCTAAATTCATTACTGTAGCCTTCATCATCAAGCTGGCCCATGGAGACTGGATTAAGGCAAATATCAAGAACATGCCTAACCCTCTTCAAAATTAACTTGCAGCCAAGCTCGGTTTCCAAACAAACATCTCCAATGCCCATGATCTTGCAGGATTGACCATTACCCATCTTCACATAACCATAAGCACCAGCAGTATAAGATGAGAAAAAATCTTCATGAGGAGTAAATGAAACGATGCACCTGTATCTGCTACCCAAGTATAGTCATGACTTGTGAGATTCACATAGGCTTCATCAAATACAATGTAGCTCTCTCCATTAGATGCCACTGTTGTAGTGCCTTCTTCGTCATTCCTTTCACTGTTATCATTCTTTTCTCTCTTCAGGACCCTGCACTCCTTTTAAAAATGTCCCGGCTTACCACAGTGAAAACAAGTAAGTTCCTTTCCCGACCTTTATTTCGATCTACCCCTCGATCTATCACCTGACTTGTCACTTTTGAAGAAGTTCTTGATCTTACTTCTCCCCCGTTGCTCAATGACAAAAGCCTCGGATTGAGTGGAGATACCATAAATTTTTCTCCTGGTTTCTTCATTAAATAGGCTCTTTTTAACCGTGGTCATCGATAATTTTCCATCAGGTGCGGAGTTGCTCAATGCTACCACCAATGTCACTTTTGAAGTAGTTCTTGATCTTACTTCTCCCCCCTTGCTCAATGACAAAAGCCTCAGACTGAGTGGAGATACCATAAATTTTTCTCCTGGTTTCTTCATTAAATAGGCTCTCTTTAACCGTGGCCATCGATAATTTTCCATCAGGTGCGGAGTTGCTCAATGCTACCACCAATGTATCCTAGTTGTCAGGTAGAGTTCTCAACAGCAGACCAGCCTGCAACTCATTAGGTAATATTATTTCCAAGTTCATCAGCTGGTTGACTGTGTCCTGGAAGTCCCTCATATGCTCAGTCATGTTGCCTCCATCTTTGTTGCGAAGATGGATAAGTTTCTTCACGAGAAATGCTTTATTCTGCGAAGTCTTCCTTGCATAAAGACTCGTCAATTTGTCCCACAGTGCTTTGGCATTGGTCTCCTGAGCAACATGATGATAGACACTGTTATCTATCCACTGTTGAATCAATCTAATCATGTTCATACGCTCTCATGTCTTATCATCGTTATCCTTTGTTCTGGCAGAATCCCCTTCAATGGGATCATATAAGTCCTTGCAAAACAAGAGACCTTCCATCCGATACTTCCAGATATTATAATTGGAGGCATTCAATATGAACATTGTCCCAGTTGACTCTTCCATCTAGAAAACACTGAAAAAATCTCGGCTTTCTGAACCTGCACTCTGATACCACTGGTTGGGAAAGCGTGAGTCCGATTAATTTATAACGCACCAAATAATACATTTCCTTTCTAGTGCAATTGAGATAGGATCGAATAACGAAATCAATAATCAAAACCGAATACCAAAAATTTAACGTGGAACCCTGAAGTGGAGAAAAACCACGGCACCATACCAAATCAACTTTCCACTATACCAATGGAGATTACACAGTTTTGCTTCAACAGAACAATCACCAAATCGAGAATCACTCTCTTGGATCACCACAATTCGTAACCGTAGAAACTGCTTCACTGACCTGATCGAAAACAGAATTTACTGACCTCCAAATCCGATCTCCACCGTTCATAACTTAGCCCCAGGAGTCATGAGACTGCTGTCAAATTTTTGTCCCGATTGAAGTTTGTTTAGCCCTTTGTTCGAAGTTTGATCTCGCATTGCGCGCCTGAAAAAATTGCTTTATTTTTCTCTATTTTCACTGAACGAATTTTGCTCTGATTTTCCTTTGATCACCTGCTATTTTCTGTTGTTTATCCGCTGCCGACAACCGTCATTCATTGCTGTGTATTTTTTTTTTATTGTCTCACCCCAAGCAACCCTAATTGTTGCTCCTTATATACGTTTCCTTATTGATTAAAAACTCTCAAAGAAGATAATTCATAGGACATAATTAAAAAGTTAATTAAAGTTTAAATTAACCGATTCGATTCAATCGATGCCAAATCATTCTCGAAATAGGAGGGATTTTCCAACAGGAATGACATGCCGAAGAG
>JAOYND010231039.1:0-13672 GCA_025802135.1 Lagerstroemia fauriei
TTTGGGAATAAAATGAAACTATGTGATTTTATTTGTCAAATTTTAAATGTTTGGTTTCTTTTGAGAAAATGAGCAAATCACATGCTTTTATATGCAATTTATCCATTTTTATATAATATAATTTTGTATCATAATATAATAATATTTGAACCAAACGCTCCCCAAAGAAAGCTAGTCATTAATGGGAGTCAAGATGGAAAATAAAATATGAAAAAGTGGTTTTTTTTCCCAAAAGTCGGAGAAAAATGGGAGGAGGGCATCCATCACGTGACCCTCTGACAGCGACCCAGATGGAGGAGCAGAGTCCCACAATCATATGGAATGAAACCGTCGTGTAACGCGCGCGGTGGAAGTTGGAGTTGGGCTACTAGACCCTAGACGGGTTGCTCTCTCTCTCTGTGTTTTCTTTATTTAATTTTTTTAAAAATGCTAATAGAATATTCGTAAGGAAATTCACTTATCATACCAAACCTTCTTTAAAAGACTTTTTTTAAGGGTAAAAAGCACAAATGATATAAAAAGTTTGGTTAATATTACAATATGATACAAAACCTTTAAAACATTATAGAATGATACAAACTCTTTGAAAAGTTGACGTCAATGGTACAAACTGTTAATTATCTGTTAACATCGTTAATAAATGCTGACGGGGCTCCCACGTGACTTCTTACTTGGCTGCTGACATGGAAAATTGAATTACGTGGCAATAAAAACCTTAGGAAAAAAAACTAATAGTATAAAAAGTTTAACGAATGTTACAATATGGTGCAAAATTTTTATAACATTGTAGAATCGTACAAAATCTTCATATTTTTATTTTTGTTATATTTTCTGCTAAAAAGACTTTTGTCATTTCATCTATCTGTTCCTTCTTTTGTTGCTCCCATCGTCTTCTCTTTTTACCTTCAAGGCACACAGACCATTCTCTCCTACTGTGATAATCACCAATCGACCTATATCTTAACACATCTTAGAGAGTCGGAGACTAGCACCATTATGCTTACTACTCGCGAAGGTATTTATTTATTGGTGGTTATGCTTATGGTGTATGTATTTCATATTACTGTCAGTTATCAATATGATTAATTTCATTTTTATGATGTACGTGTTGTGATTTATTTCACATGTCAACATTGAAAAAGAATATTTTATATTAAGCACCAAAATAACAAGAAAATGAATATTATATCTTTACCAGAAAATATAACAAAAATAAAATATTAAGATTTTGTATGATTATGCAATAATATAAAGATTTTGGACGATTCTGCAATATTATAACAATTTTGTACCATATTGTAACATTAGTTAAACTTTTTATAAAGTTGGCGCCTTAAAGCTTTTATTGCTACGTAATTTAATTTTCCACGTCAGCAGTCGAGTAAGAAGCCATGTGGGAGCCACGTCAGCACTTGTTAACGGTGTCAACAGATAGTTGACAGTTTGTACCGTCGGTGTTAACTTTTCAAAGAATTTGTACCATTCTGTAACGTTTTAAAGATTTTGTACCATATTGTAACATTGCCAATCTTTTTGTACCATTGATGCATTTTACCCTTTTTTTTAAAGACTTCTTGTCGTGTTATATTAACTGTGCCAGTTGGAGTAGTTTAATTCTGATGAATTCGGGTCGGGTATTGGTTTCTGGTCCATATCAAATTCCTACTTTTATTAAGTAAGTAAATTCTTAATTAAAATTTTATAAATTCTTCAATGCAGAAATTTTTGGGATGTTAAATGCCCCGACAATGCATCTTGCAGTTGGAGGAAAATCTTAGAACTTGAAGACCTTGCTCCGCTATTGATAAGTTTCAGGATTGGTTATATGGTAATGAGATATTCTTTTGGCATGACTCTTGGCTCTCATGTGGACTTTTGGTTTGATTTTGCACAAGAGAGTTGGGCAGTTTCCCTCATATCAGAGATGTTGTTAAGGTATCTTTTGAAATATATAGGTACGAGATATGTCATATGCTACAAAGTTCTGATCCACAGACTTCCAATATCCTCTCTATGATTGGTAATCTACACTATTCTCATGCCAATACATTGTGTTTCGATGGCTCTCTGGGGTTTTCTAGCTCTAGGGCTTGGAGAGCTCTCCAGGGTGAGCAACAGACAATTCCTTGGCATAAGCTACTCCAGTTTTAAGGTAATATCCCAAGAGTATCCTTTATCTCATGACTTGCCATTCTTGACGAATTTCATACTAGATCTCGATGATCTCTTTAGGTCTTATTGAATCTGACAATTGTGTCCTCTGTCAAAACTCAGTTGAAACAAGGGAGAACCTATTCTTTTCTTGTTCTTTCTGTGGTACAATATGGGTAAAGATTCTTAGTCTCCTTGCTATTAATTGAAGCTCGGAAGGAAGGCACTTTGATTTTCAGCATTTATTTTTTGTTTGCATCACACAATATCCCCGAGCCAGCCGAAATGCTCCTCGAGACTAATCCACAGTCGGGCTGGGATCCCTGGAAAAATTTCCGTCGACAAACAGGGGATCGATCTTGAGATCACCCATTTGGAGGCAACCTCAGGTTGGTTTTTGATTTTCAGCTTGCTGCTAGCGGATGGAGGCAAATTGGACTCCATTATACACCGGCTTTTTTGGACATGTTATATTTATACTATATAGCAGGAGAGAAATAGACGACTTGTTGCACATACATCATCTGACCTAGAATCACATTTCTCTTGAATTGTATATACAGTAAAAAGCAAACCCTTCTCCTTTTCAAGTTTGAGCCATGAGTTAAGCTCCCTTTTACCTTTTTTTAGGTTGTGATGGTTGAACATTCTAAATATTACTTTTGAGGTGGAATATAATTTTTCTATATTAAAAATGGTTTACAATCAATAGAAATTTTATGTCATAGGATCAATGTGATTTGAACTTATATAAGTAAAAAAAATTGAATTTTAAATATAAAATATTGTACAATGGAAAAAAAAGTTCTTTTTGATTCAGTGTTCAGGTTGATGAGAGGGACCAAAGCCAAAGTTTGACAACTTAACTGAAAGACAAGTCAATCCAAAGAGTAAGGATGGTAATGGAGCGGACCGGAGCGGGCACCTAATTTAAAATAATTTGAACTTACATAATGTGAATAAATTATATATAAAAGATATAATTTAAAATACATAAAAATTTATATATTTATAATAATATAATTAAATATTTAAAATAATTAAAATCTACATAATTTAAATAAAAATAAAATGACTATTATCCAATTAATTATTATAAAATGCTCATAATAAATAACTTTCATTTTATATTATATAATAATATTATATCAATACAATGGTACGAATGTGGGTTGAGTTAAAAGATAGACCCAGACTCGCTCTGATCTGTGAACGGGACCGGTCGGGGTGGGTCAGTAGGTATGCGTCAAAATTGCATTCCTATAAAGAGAAATGAATTTTCATTTGAAATTTATAAGATTGCACTAAAATTTATCTAAAACTAAAGGAGTGCCACTGCAAGGGAGCTGTTGACACACTTGTTCTAGAACAATTAACAACCTTCTAAACGACAACTTCAAATAAGATAGAGCACCACTATGCCTAAACTAACATTGAACATATAGTTCCAAGGTTCAAATTCTCTTGGAGTCAACTAAACTCTTCGGATTTACTCGATCACCTGCGCTTGTTGGTGTGGGTATGAGGCTACGGAGATTAGTCGCGTGAATTTGCGATACCCACGATATTTAGCAAAAAAAAAACATTGAAGACAGAGTTTTAGGATGAAAATGCCAAGATGCAATCTTAGATCCCTTCATGTCAGAGTATCATTAATCAATTATAAATATCAAATAAAATTTATTTAAGTGAAAAATCGATACATAAATATTTTCTACTTAAATTTTGATTAGATGTCACTCACCAAATAGAGTAAACCATTATTTTAGTCCTCAAAATTATAATGAGTCGTCAATTTAGTACTCAAAATTTGAAAGTCATCAATTTGATCTTCATTATTCAATTCCACCAGACAATTTAATTTTGAACATTATAACATTGTTTGTAGGAGCTGACGTGGACACAATTGGCTACTATTTAGGATCCATAACGTTACGTGACAACCAATAATTGGATAAATTATTTTAATAGAAGTTAACCATCATTTTAATCCTCAAAATTACAACAAGTTATCAATTTGGTTCTTGGTATTAATGTTGTTGGACAATTTAGTTCAGACATTATAATATCATTTTACGAAGTTGACGCGGACAGTAAAGACCTGTTTTGTGATCATAATACCACACTACAATTAATAATTTGATAAAGTGTTTAAAATACTATTTTGCCATTGACTGTTTATTAAATTCTCAAACCATTGGCATTTATCTCTCAAATTTCAGTCGTTCAAAATCCTAGAACATCTCAAATCTCTATTAAAACTCTTCTCATTTATTACAATTAGTGCATTGTGCAAACATGTGAATGCTAGAGTTCAACAAACATACAAGGGAGCCCCAAATCGGCAATATGGTCTTCTCTCTTGGCTTCTTCAACCACCGCCTCTCTTGAGATGGCCATGTCTCCAACACAATTTCACTCACTCTCGTCGACTTCGATCTTACTCATTGATAAGATGTCCTGAATCTTCTGGTGTCCCTTTTCATGGTGATTAACATCTTGTTGGGAGAAGTATTGGTTGAATGCAAAGTTAAAATATTTGCCTATCAACACAAAAAACAAGGCCTTGAACTCAATTTTCAAAGAGAAAAAGAACAAATTTCACTTTTGGGGCTTTAACTTACCTTTGACACACCTATAATACCATGAGTAATCATTTAGGTAATCAATCTACCCTAGAATTTCTCTCTCTTTCTCTCTCTTCATTTATTACTTTCTCTCTTTACTTGCATACTGACTAATTTGAGTGCCTAAGGGTTGAATCGGACCTCAACACTCTCTCAGCTCACAAGGAAAATCAATTTTCAACCGCTCACAAGGTCTCTTCTACCCCTCTATTCCATCTAAATCATAACAACCGTGATGCTGTTTGTTTGGTTAAAATGGTGTCGTGTGGTTTGAGATATGGCGAAAATGCTGCCAGACCATGTTGTCTCCACTTTTGAATATTTTTTAACTATCAGACTAAATTGTTCATGCCGTTTGTCCACATCACATGTCAGGTTGATAGCGCGTCAGATTGCTGTATCAGCAGTTCGATGCTTGGACTAAAGTACTCCACATTGCAAATTCGAGGACTAAATTGAAGCTTTCAAATTTTAAAACTGGTTTACTGCCTCAAATACTTCACATTCCTTGAAAGGGACATGGTTTAGATTCACGCGGCCAGAGGGGCGAGTGAAGAGGAATGTGCAGAAATGTCGTTGGTTTTGAAAATAATTTTTAAAAAGCCGCTGCTCCAAAACTATTTCCTGAAGTACCGTAGATAGATCGCAGTTTCCAGATGAGTTCTATGAACAGTGATAGAACGCGTGTAGAATTCACGTTCTATTCCTCTGCCCGAAGATAGAACGCGCTTCCCAGTCACGTTCTATCACTGTTCATATAACGTGCTTCCCACTAGTGTTCTATGCCAGTGCTAGAACGCAGCGTTTTAGGCGGCAATAGAACGCACTTCCACAATGCGTTCCATGCTACGCACCGTTTCACTAATGCCATATAACGCGCTTTCTAGGTGCGTTCTAGTTTGCCCTAAAATTCGACCTGCAAACTGCAGATCGCAGAAGGCAGCAGCCGAGAAGGCGAGAGAGAGAGAGAGAGAGAGAGAGAGAGAGGCGTTCTTCAAAATCTATTGGGCTTCATAGTCCGATTCCTCATCTTCCAAACGCAATCTCCGAGTTCTTCATTTCATCTCCTTCCATTTTCTACTTCCCATTTATTGTTCCATTTCATCTCTTTTTCCATAACCTCTTCCATTCTTCGAGCTCTTCATTTAATCTCCTTCCATTTCTGGTATGCATTCCCAATGGAAAGAAGATTTAATTTTTGCAGGGAAGTTATATCACATCAAGCATCGTCACAACTTTCATGTTGATGAGTCAAATAAGAAGATATGGTCGATCTTTTGCTCAAAGAAGGAGAATGGATGTCGATGGCGACTCCGTGGACGTAAAAAATGTAATGATGTTGCGTTCATAATAATAGTCGCTGAAGGGCCACATACATGTGTCAATCCCATGCTAAGTCAAGATCATCCACAATTGGATTCTAGTTTAATGAGTCGATACTTTTTAAATCAAGTTACGCTGTCACCTGATGTGGAAGTTTCTGTACTGCGACAAATTATTGTTGACACGTTCGGATACCTGGTTAAGAGGAAAAGGGTTTGGGACAGTAAGAGAAGAGTGATTGAGACAGTATACAGTGATAGAGACTCTTAGTACATGGAATTACAAAGACTCCTGAACTCCATTAAGGCAACAAATCCAAGATCTGAAGTGGCTTGGAATGTTTCACCAACATATGTAAATGGACACGTAATATTTCGAAGGGTTTTTTTGACACTTGGTCCATGTACTCGGGCATTCCTATTATGTAGGCCAATTGTGAGTATAGACGGGACATTCTTGTACGAGAAATATTCGCATAAATTTTTGATTGCATGTTGTATAGACGGTGCCAATCATATTATCCCCCTGGCCTTTGCCTTAGTTGATGAGGAATCCTATGGCTCGTGGTCTTGGTTTCTGATGCATTTGAAGCAATACGTTGTCGGTAATCGACTGGAGACTGTATGTCTTATTACTGACTGTCATTCAGGAATTGCAAGTGCAATCAGGGATGAGCGGGTCGGATGACAACCTCATTTTGCACAATAGCGCTTCTGTATTTGGTATGTGGCTAACTTCAACAAGATACATAACAATCAGGTGCTGAAGAAGCTTGTCACGGTGGCCGCTTTGCAGTGCCAACCGTTAAAGTTCGCACACTTAATGGATGATGTAAAGAAAAGAAAAGCGTCCGCCCCAGTACTTTGCAAACATGGAGATCGAAAGATGGACACGAGCGTTCGATGGAGGTTACAGATATGGGTCAATGACAACGAACCTCAACAAGAGTTACAATGTTGTCTTGAAAGACGCAAGAAGTCTACCTGTAGCAATACTTGTGAAGAAGATATTCTACAACTGCGTTGGATATTTTCAAAGTCGACAAGATGAGGCGAATGCATGTATAAGTCGAGGGGAAATGTATACTCCATGGGCTGCAGAGAAATTGCAAAAATGGCGGCAGGGGTCAAATGGGCATATGGTTACAAAGTTTGATCGAATAACGGGGTCATTCGAGGTTGTCACCGGCAAATGTGAGAGAGGGCATGGCATGGGAGGTGGTCGGACCCATGCACTTAATTTGAATACTCGAGAATGTTCTTGTAATAAATGGCAAACGTATAGAATGCCACGTTCTCATGCGATGGCTGCAATGGCATACATTAACGATGATAGTAGCCAAACTGTAAGGCCATAGTATACATGGATGCATCAAACGTTATGCTACCAGGCCTGTTTCCAACCCCTCGGTGATAAAGCCACTTGGGCAAATGTGGATGGACCAATCATCCTTCCAGATCGTAATCTCACATGAGATTTTGGTAGACCTAGGTCCAAGCGTTATCATAACGAGATGGATGTACGAGTATCGTCATCGACCATTACTTGTAGCTTCTGTAGGAAAGATGGTCACAATAGAAGTAGTTGTCCTGAACGAAGAAAGGTCCAAGGTTGAATGAGTTGTTTATCATGTTGTTTGTCATACATGGTTTACAATGGTTATTTAATAATTTATATAATTTTATCGAAATGTATCTTATACAATTGGGTTGACATTTTCAGATGAATCCCGGACCAATTGACAGATCACTGCTATGATTACAAGAGAGCCATCGTTCAGGGACAGTGTGGGCAGACGTTGTACGTTAATATTTTTAGTAATTACTCCTCATTCATCATGGATTAGTTGTCATCATATTAGGTTTTTTGCCATAATTAGGATGTGTCATGGATTACTTGTCGCTGTCGCAAGGCGATCTTACATCGAGATGAGCACATGATTCAGATGGATGAGCGTCTCGAGCCTTACCTACAACAGGTAGGATGTTTTGGAGTTTCGCAGATCCCATTCATTCAGTTGGACTGGCATCTCATCACGACATTAGTTGAGAGATGGAGACCAGAGATACACACATTCCACATGCCATTTGGTGAGGTAGGTCTGACGCTACAAGACGTTGTGATCCAGCTGGGACTGCCCGAGGATGGTCATCCTATCACTGGTAGTGCGAGAGTGCGAGCAGATGATTGCGAGTGCCTACTTGGTGTGAGGCCTGATTCTCGCAACATAATGGGTGAGCAACTTATCGGGGATATATACTACAGCTTATGGGTAGGATGCTCTTCGCTGATAAGATCTCCAGCATGATCAACCTGATGTTCCTGCCATTGCTGGAAGACTTTGAAGCTGCAAGTCGTTACAGCTGGGGATCAGCATGTTTGGCGTGGTTGTATCGCCAGCCATGTATTGCTGCAGATTCGTTAGCCCGTGAGTTAGGATGGGCATTGATATTGCTATAGGTTTGGGCCTGGGATAGATTTCCACATATTGCCCTAGTTCGCTGGTTCATTACATGGAATGAAGGTCGTCCAGCATGCCATGTTTGATGTTACGCAGCTGGCCACTCACGTTGTGGGATAGTATAGAGATGCCATGGACAGGCAAACACGTGCGCATGTATGATATTTTCATGTTCATTCCATCATAGTTTAAGTTAATTTCTATAGTAGTAATTTGATTACGTATTATATGCAGATTGTATGGATGCCGTATATGGATGACATCATTGAGCTGCTGCTAGATTATTGCATTGAGGAGAGGGACATATGGCTTGCCCAAGTTCCCCTCATTTGCTTTTACATTATGGAATGACACTTTCCAGATAGGGTGGTGCGACAATTTGGGGGCATTTAGAGTGTTTCTGCTGATTGTGACACGTTGTCAGAGCTACACCATATTGACTTGAGAGGGAAGATGGACGAGGATTGGGTCAGGAGGCATTGGCCATACAATCGCATCTGGCAGGATAGACGCGATAGTATCGTTCGGTTAGATTTCGATGATACCTTGCTGGATTCAGTAGATGACACCTACTATGCTTGGTATCACAGAGTCACCAAGCGACATTGGTTACTTGGCGATCATGGAGGTGTGACATTGTTTCCTCCTGACCAGCATAACCAGCCAGACATTCGTCCAGCTCCTGCAGTTCCTGGCAGAGGACGACGAGCTCGAAGTCGTGGCCGTCGTCAAGATGTAGTACCAGATCGGGCGCCTTCTCCTGCACCCATTCGGATCCACCACGCTCTCCATCTCCGGCTACTGGTCCTCTTGCAGCAGACTTCTTTGCTTCACCTTCTCCATTGGACCAGCTTGAGCTGATATTTTTCACACCAGATTCTACGAATACATATGCCAAAGAGACTCCACCTGCTCTACAGAAATTCCGAGATACAACACATCACTCACCGTATGAGCCATCAGTGTATCCTGACTTCTTTGGATGGGACACGACGGGTCCGAGCAGTTCATCAAATCCCATGGAATTGCCAACACATGTTGCAGCACCGAGGCTTTTCTATTAGAGAAGTCGCTAGAGGCGACGACAATAGATTTTTTCTCTATCACCTGGATTTCTTTTATGTCACTTGGATTTTGTTATGTGACCATCACATGTGATTTGGAATTTTAAAATTTTGACTTTGATTTTCTAGATGCGACAAATATATATTAATTTGGATGTGAATTCGATATGATGTCTACTTTGAATTTCATGTGCATTCGATATGTGACCATTCTATTAAAATGTTGTAAGAGGGTTGTGAATTCGATATGATGTCGACTTCGAATTTCATGTCATTCAATATGTGACCATTTTATTAAAATGTTGTAAGAGGGTTGTGATGTCACTCATAGAATGCAGGTGAGAATCACAGTCTATAGATCGTGTTCGCCACCCGCGTTCTATGGTAGAACGTGAGTTGTAGGTGCATTCTAGCACTGTAGATCATAGAACGTGAATGAGAATCGTGTTCTATGATGGAGCGCATCAATAGAACGTGAATTACACATGCGTTATATTACTGTTCATAGAACTCATTTAAAAACTGCGATCTATCAACGATACTTCAATAAATAGTTTCAGAGCGATAACTTTTTAAAAATTATTTTTAAAATCAATGGTATTTCTGCACATTGGTCGAGTGAAGAGGCCGAAGAGATGAGATCTCACACTCACATTTTCCTATGCAAACAGCTTCTCCATCCTCCCACCCACCGCTCCTCTGCTCCCTATATAATCACCTCACCAATCGCCATTCTCCTCTCGCGCCTCTCTGCCACCCTCTCCCCCTCCCCGGTACAGCAGAGGAAGCAATTTCACCGATCTTCTCCGGCTCCATCTCCACGAAGGTAGCTCCCTCTCACTCTCCCTCCGCCTCCACTGCTCTGCATTTCGTTGATTGATCCACCAGCTTCAGAGATCGAGCTATTGTGATGTTCTCTCCTCTCGTAATCTCGAAATTGCTCTAGGCTTGTTATCGAACACCTTTTACGGAGTGAAATCCTGTAAGTCGGACCTGCTCCTGAATAAGTGCCTTTTTCGAGCACGCACTGTAGTTCTTCCGATTGTTCGCTTGTAGTCGATGACTTAATCTTGCAGAGACGGAGGAATTGCGATGTTTCTCGACCTCCTTTAGAGTTCTTCTCATGAACTTTTGCACGGTCTTTCTGATTTTTCGATATTACTATTTTCGTTTACTGAGATCTGCTCAGTAGTTAAACCATTCTATCGTGTTCTAATATTTGTTACGCTGTTATCCTGAGATCCACTGAAGTATGTAATTTTTCTTTCACTGAGTCCACGTTTGAGCTCTCATTTCTGCAAAGACTGTTAGCGTGATGATGGACGAAGCTTTTGTGGCTGACATTCTGTGATTGCCGAGCTGGAGAAAGTTGGAGCATTCTTGAGCAATCTTAGATATCTGCTTAGAATCCACTATTCTGCTCTTTCCTCGATAGTCGGGCTCAACTGCCCATGGATAAGGCTCTTTGCTTAGTGCTTTATATAATTCAAGAAAACTTCGCGCATTTGCTTTGCTGTGGATCTGTACCCACTACCCAGACAGATTGCCTTATTTTACTGCGATCCCCTCTCTGTTTGTATTTCTGTCCAACTTCTCTTTTCAGTTTGAATCTGTAAAATATCCACGGGCCTAGAAGAGGTTGGTGGTACTGCTCTATAATAAACCAGGCTTCAATTTTTATTACTTGAAGTGGGATTGACTCCTCAACACCCGCTCTCATGTGACAACGTGTAAGCAACTTGACACGTGTCCTAAACACCTGCTATCAACAACTGACCTTGAGCCAGATAAATTCCTTCTGGTCTTGGGCTTACAGGCCACGAGCTCCAAACTCTGGTCTGGCGCGGAGTGAGTCCACAAGATAACCTGTGTTGATACCATGCAAAATATCTACCGGGCCTACAAGTGGTTGGGTAAATGTCTGACTCAAAAGTTAAAGCTGATAGGTTGATGGTACTCAATCTCTTATAAACCTAGTTTTGATCTTTTATTCGCCCGATGTGGGATTGACTCCTCAGTAGAATCGACTGTTCATCTGTTTTTTAAAGCTTTAGTGGCTTTCTTCTTGATTTTAGTGAGAGATGTGGTTGAGTGTTCATCTACGTCTGTTGTCATATGTAGTATCTGATCCTTGCTTTCTCGAGTGGGTCTTGTCTTAAGATGCCTCTACTGTCCTGTTAAGGGACATGCACAGACCCCATCACTGTTTGATTGGCTATGGGCCCTTGAGCATATGCCATTTTCCCATTCAGTGGTGATGGGGTCTTGGAAGGCGTTTTCCTTGTTTAAGTACAATAAGTTATATTGTTCCTTGGTTTAAAAGCTTGCGCATGAAGCATCTTGTATGGAATGTTCCTTTTCCATCCCTACTTGCGCTCTTTATTTATTTGTTGGTTTCTAGTTTTGTCAAATAAATGTCTTATCCAGCTATCTACATCCCTTCCAAGTAACAATGCAGCATGTTCCAGGTGGCTGTCTCTTTACATTTCTCCACATCATACGAAATTTCACATTAATATGGTACAGGCAGCTTGTGCTGCTTCAAACACTTTTCTTAGGCTCTTTAGCAGTAAACACCTTTATTTGTAGTGTTCATCATTTAGAGCTCATTCTGCAAAAGCTATTTGCATCTCCATATTTTGAACTTCTTAGATATGAGTCTGTTTTCACAAGAAATATAGAAAGACATATTTCGCCTTAGTTCATTTTGTGTGGCGCCTTAACTGGTTGTCTCTTCATTCAGCTCAGTTTATACGTACATTCTGCTGTATTACTGTCCTCTTTTGTTGTCAAAATTCTTAAAAGCATCTCGTATTAAGTTTAAAGCATTTGCTGAATCAAGCAAAACTTAAGATGGATTTCTGTAAATGTGACAAACAGAGAAATGGCATCTCACATAGTTGGATACCCCCGCATGGGCCCTAAGAGAGAGCTTAAGTTTGCATTGGAATCGTTTTGGGATGGGAAGAGCAGTGCTGAGGATTTGCAGAAGGTGGCTGCTGATCTCAGATCATCCATCTGGAAGCAAATGGCTGTTGCTGGCATCAAGTATATTCCTAGCAACACCTTTGCCTATTACGACCAGGTCCTCGACACCACTGCCATGCTTGGGGCTGTTCCTCCTAGATATGGCTGGAATGGTGGTGAAATCGGATTTGATGTTTACTTCTCCATGGCTAGAGGAAATGCTTCTGTTCCCGCGATGGAAATGACCAAGTGGTTTGACACCAACTAGTAAGTGACAATAATATTCCGCTGTGTGCCTTGGACATGTTGCTGCTGCTAACATTGACTGATCTACATTATTTTGATTTAGCCATTACATTGTCCCGGAGTTGGGTCCCGATGTCACATTCTCGTATGCTTCTCACAAGGCTGTCAACGAATATAAGGAGGCCAAGGAGGTAGCTGTCTACATGAACAAATATTTTTTTTTTCCTTTTAGCCTTTAATTATCTGCCAAGTGCTACTTGCATATAGAATACAAAATGGTAACTGGCCATATATGTTCTATAGGCAACTTCTTAGTATAATGTCTATCATTCAAAAGGAGAGGTGGTAAATTGGTTAGTTCTACGTTATTTTCACTATTTGTTTGTATCCTGTAATTTTGACCCAACTGTGCTCATTCTCTGTCATTCAGCTTGGAGTGGATACTGTCCCTGTCCTCATTGGGCCTGTTTCGTACTTGCTACTGTCTAAGCCTGCCAAGGGTGTAGAGAAGACCTTGTCTCTTCTTTCTCTGCTTGGCAAGATCCTTCCAGTCTACAAGTAAGAATTGACCCTTCTTTCATAGAAGTCATGTCCCAATAATATTAACCTTTAATTGGTTTTATTCCATTGTTACCATCTAGGGAAGTTGTGTGTGAACTCAAGGCAGCTGGTGCTTCTTGGATTCAGTTCGATGAGCCCACTCTTGTGATGGATCTTGACTCCCACAAGTTGCAAGCTTTCACTGATGCCTACTCAGAGCTGGAATCATCACTTTCCGGCTTGAATGTGATCATTGAGACCTACTTTGCTGATGTCCCTGTTGAGGCATACAA
>JAOYND010231343.1:0-13650 GCA_025802135.1 Lagerstroemia fauriei
CGAGACCGACTGATAAAAACCTAGGTGGTTAGTGTCATGCTCCTTTAGGTGAATAATAGGTTTCTGATCGACCTTAGGATTAGTTCCTTAAACGATTAGTGACGACTCCTTTCACATTGATTACCAAGACGTCGCGAGACAGCCCGCAGAGATGACTCGATTTCAGGGTGCGACAATAGTGATAAGTACAGCTACTACATTATATTTAGGCTTTTTCAAATTTCAATACCATAATCTATTGTAGTATGAGCGCATTTGGTTATTTTTTTTATAATTAAATGAGATTTAAAAACATTCAGAGGAATTTGAATTTTAAAGGTTATTATTTTGATAATGTGGCACCTTTGAATTAAATGCTCGTAATGACTTCAAATTTATACAGAGTGGACTCATTCCACGTTGATTTTAACACTTTCCCATAAAATGAACATTCTCGATTACTATATTAAAATTCGGGAAGAGTTCAAGATGCTTTCACCACTGTTTGCGATTTTAGAATCGGAATACGCAAGTGCACGTCTTAGAACAAGTAATATAATGATGAGATGGAGTGTCGTACCCACAGAGACCTAATTTCAAAGTTCAATTAATTATTAAAATTAACACTAATCACCCTTATTCAAACAATCGAGAATGAAGTTAATGAAATGGAAGAAAACAATTAAAAGAAATCAGATGATGAAAATTCATGCCACAAATTCCGATCTATCTCTATTTATGCCACAAATTAATTAATGTTACTAACCTAGGGCTCGATTCTAGCCTTACGCATCTCTCGCTTGTAGTAAGACCGTACTCTCAAGATTGTGCTAACCTACTCTATCTCTAGGTGGTTAATCACGTGAAAGCCTTTAAGTTCCAGCCCTAATAGGTTACCTAGGGTAATCGGGTACATCTCTATCCCTCTTACGAATAATCCTGTCTCTCAATATGAATTAACCTAAGTTATATTTTACCTGTCTTAATCTAATATTCCTCTCTCGAGTTTAACTAGATTACCACTTCAACCTAATTGTTGATCAGGCAATTAAGTCGCATTAAGTACGGTAAAAATATAGGTAACACAATTAATCAACAAATATAATTGTGACAAATTCGAAATTAAAATAAACAACTAGGTTTCATTGGTCACCTTAGGATGGAATGCTTAGTTCATGATAAAAATAAAGTCAAACAATATCAAGAGTAGGGAAGACATCATTCGAATGATAACAAAGAAAGGAAGAAATAAATTATGCAAACTAATTCGGCGTCTCCACTCGAATCGGATCTTCAGGTCGATCTTCCTTCTTGTCTTCAACGATGAATTCTTCCTCCACTCTCTCAATTGTCTTCAGTCACCGGGATCAAGGATTGAAAAGATACTTTCACTTTATTTTCCCCTCTTTAAATAGAGATATTTTCCTTTCCTAATATCTCTTGAGATAATATTCTATCCAAAATCTCGGTTCCAAAAATATCTCTAATAACAAAAGGAAAAAAATTTCGATTTTCTTCTAAACATCTTCAAGGATTCTCCAACGATTCAGCGTAATCTCGGTATCCCATAAGTCCAGGAAACGTGATATTCCCGTATCCAGCAGATTCTGGGTGACTGTCGTGACACCATGTTGCGACAATACGGAACAGAGGAGAACATAATGCAATTTGTTCTGATTTGTTATGACACAGTGTCATGACATTGATGACAACATGTAAATCCTTGATTTCCTCCTTATCTTCTCGGGTCCCGATTAACAAGTAACCTGTAAAATAATCCCGATTCAGTGCCTAACATCAAAAACACCCTTGGGAACAAGGAAATATCAAAAAGGAGACCAATGAGTATTCTACCTAAAACAAATGTAAAATTGACTTTAACTCGAGATTTTACAACTATTTAGTATTCAAAAGTGACTTAATAACTCTATTTTTCCTAGAGTCATCAACCACTTTAAACTTCACTTATCACCTTTTCCGGAAAAATAATAACTAAAATTTAAATAGTAATACATTATGCAAATATGCTTTGTTTGAACTTGTTCCTCTTACAGTAGAATACTTCATCAAAGAAGTGAAAAACTTAGGCATTGGATCGTAATTTCAAGTGATTCGGTCATGATTCAATCATTTTGACTTCTGAATGTCAATTTCTGAAAAATTGATACGATTTGTGTAAAGAGTTGTAATGACTGCAAATTTCATCCAATTCCACCATTTCCACTTTTTTCATGTTAAGTTATGATATAGTAATGGATACTGATGGTTGTATCATGATTTGGAGTTAATTTGGGTGTGTAAAACTCTTAAGACCTCAATTATCACTTTTATAGGAAAAAGTGATAACAGAAATGTACAATGTAATAAATATAGCAAATATTCTATATATAGACTCATTCGAATTTTAATACAATATGCTAGCTTAGTGTGAGTGTAGTAGGTTATTTTATTGTAATTCAATGAGATTTGAAGATATTTAGAAGAATTAGAATTCGGAGGTTACTAATCCGATAAGGTGGCACCTTTGGATTAACTATTCATAACGTATTCAAATTTGCTCAGATTTGACTTATTCTACTTCCATTTTTATGTTTTCTCATAAGTTAAACATTCTCGGTTGGTACATCACAATTCGGGACGAACTTCACTTATCACTTTTTTAGGAAAAGTGATAACCAAAATTTAAATAGACATACGCTAGGCAAATGTGCTCTGTTTGAACTCATTCAACTTTCACTAGAATACTTCATTAAAAAAGTGAAGAACCGAGCCACTGGATTGTAACTTGAAGTGATTTAGTTATGATTCAATCAGTTTGACTTCTGATGGTCATTATTTCTACAAAACAGACACGATTTGTTTAAAGAGTTGTAATGACTGCAAATTTCATCCAATTCCATCACTTCTACTTTCTTCATGTTAACCTATGATATACTAACGGATACAAATAGTTGCATCATGATCCAAAGTCAATTTGGGTGTTTAAAACTCTTAAAATCTCAGTTATCACTTTGCATAAAAAAGTTATAACGGAAATTTATGGTGTAATAAGTATAGGAAATATACTATATTTAGATTCATTTAAATTTCAATATAATATTATAGTGTAATGTGAGCGCTTTAGGTTATTTTGTTGTAATTTAATGAGATTTGAAGATATTTAGGGAATTTGAATTTCAGAGGTTAGTATTCCGATAGCATAGCATTTTTTCAGGAAAAGTGATAACTGAAATTTAAATAGTCATACCTTATGCAAATTTGCTTCGTTTAAACTTCATTGCACTTCCAGAGAATACTTCATAGAAGAAATAAAGAACTGAGCGATTGGATTGTAATTTGAAGTGATTTGGTCATGATTCATTCACTTTAACTTTCGAAGGTCACTATTTTTGAAAAATCAACAAAATTATTGTAAAGAGTTGTAATAACTACAAATTTCATCCAAGTGAATCATTTAAACTTTTTTTATATTAAATTATAATATATTAATGGATACTGGTGGTTGTATCCTGATTCGGAGTTAATTGTGTTTGAAAACTCTTAAAACCTCCATTATCATTTTTGCAGGAAAAGTGATAGTTGAAATAAAAAGAGTCATAAATATAGCTAATGTGCTATGTTAAGGCTCATTCAAATTTCAATACAATATTCTATCGTACTGTGAGTGTAGTAGGTTATTTTATTGCAATTCAAAGAGATTTCAAGGTATTTATTAGAATTTTAATTTCGGAGGTTAATATTAGGATAACATGACACCTCTAGATTAAATAATCGTAATGACTTCAAATTTTCTCATATTGGACTGAATCCACTTCCATTTTAATATTTTTCCATAAAATGAACATTTTCTGTTGGCGCATCATAATTCGGGAAGAGTTCAAGATGGTTATACCACTTTGAACTTTATTTATCACTTTTTCAGGAAAAGTGATAACTGAAATTTACATACTCATATGTTAAGGAAATTTGTTTCATTTGAATTTCTTCCACTTCCACTGTAATATTTTATCAAAGAGGTGAAAAATTCAACAATTTCATTTTTATTTGAAGTGATTTGATCATGGTTTAATAACTTTGAATGCTGATTGTCACTAATTTAAAAACTAACATAGTTTATGTAAATTGTTCCAATTGTCTGCAAATTTAATCTAATTCAATCATTTCCACTTGCTTTAGTGTAAATTATCACACATTGATGGATATAGGTTGGTGCACCGCGATCCGAAGTTAATTCAAAATGCTTCAGATTATTTAAACTTTTGTTATCACATTTTTAGAAAAAAGTGATAATTTAAATTTAAAGAGTTATAAAACTGTAAATTTATTCTGTTTCATTCCATTTAACTCTTATTATAATATTAGTAATGTTACAATGTTAGGCCATTTTGTTGTCATTCAAAGCGAATTCAAAGTATGTAGAGGACTATGAAGTTCAAATCTCACTATTCCTAAAATGTAGCATCTTCAGCTTAAATGGTCTTAACGACTTCAAATTTATTCTGTCCGCTCATTCTTTGCTAGTTTTAACATCTTCCAATAAATTGATCATTCTTGATTGGTATGGTGCAATTCGAGAAAAAATTGAGGTGATTAGACTTACTTGGGCTTCAATTATCACTTTTTCAAAAAAGGTAATAGCTGAAATTTAAATAGTCATGTGTTTAATAAATTTGCTTCGTTATAACCCATTGCACTTTCATAATGATATTTCTCTGTAGAAGTTAAGAATTCAACCGTTGGTTGTAAGTTGAAGTGATTTGGTCATAATTCAATAAGTTTTAATTCCGAATATATCTATTTCTGAAAAACTGACGTAGTTTATGTATTGAGTTGGAACAATTGTAAATTTCATCCAATTTAAGTATATTTTAACATGGATAATCATAATGTATCATATTATTTGCTTCAATTCTAAGCCAACACAGAACAATTCGAGCATATTCACTGGCGCATTGCAATTAGGAAAGAATTTGAGCATATTGATTTGAAAAGAAAGGTAATCGACTGTGAGCATAGACAATCGATTGTCAACATGAGCAAGGTTGACAAGCGAAAGCAATCATGTTCATATGAAAGATTAGACAGTGGACTGTTCTTGTAAATACCCGACGGTCAATATAAGGCGTTTATAATCGAAATTGATAATTTTGAACAGTTGTATTGAGTGCAAATTTCCTACAATTCTATATTTTTAACTTTTTAATTATATTTTACAATAGGATGATGAATCTTGACTATTGCATTATGGTTCCAAGTGAATTTATTACAGTTAAACCTCTTTAAACTTCACTAATTACTTTTTCAAAAGGTGATAACTTAATTAGAAAGAGACACAAAATAGTAAATTTGCTATGTTTCAAAAAAAGTGATAACTTTATTTCTACCTCTTCTACTTTCACTATAATATTTTTAAAAATATGATAAAAGAAACTTATGATGTTTTTTAAAAATTTTCACTATATTATTTACCTCTTGTACTTACACTATTAATATTCTGTAAGTGACTGGATAATAAATTTTTCTCATTTAGGGGAAAAGAAAAGGAAAATATTATTGTTTCTTTTTTAAAACTTTTCCAATTGTTGCTTCCCCTGGAAGGCAATGAAGTCATCGTACTCCACTCCTTTCAAAGGGAGAAGAAGAGAACGACGACAATAGAAAGCAGGGAGAGGAAAGCTCTGCCTGTGTCTCCCTTCCGGAGCTTGCATCTCGTTTGAGGCGGCCAACTCGCATGCGTCCCTCCTCCGGTGAGCTTCCTCCAACACTAACGAGACTAGTCCGTCCGAATCACCCACTAGCCGCACCTCCCATCACCGGGTTCAATTTGTCGTTGGGCCTCTCCTCTCTGACCGAGCTGTGTCTACCCTCATCTCGAGCCGTTCACCTATGTAAGTCAGGTAATGGTTCGATGATTTCTACCTTGGCTTTGTCCTGTGCGCTTAGTTTCCTGTGGCTGCGTTGTATCCATTGTCCTGGGATATCGATGGTCTGCTTGGATGACTATGATTATGAAGATATAATGGATGTATTTGTCATATTGAAATTTGTTAATATGTCTTTGTATTGATTGATGCAATGATTTTGATTAGTCCTTGTGTTTCAATTTCATGGTTTATGTGCGTTTTACTGTATCTAGCCTGTTTCAAACGTGATTCAATTGGGCATTGCTTTTTTCCCCTTGATTTGAAATACAGTTCCTCTCATTGATAGATTGAGATTCGTATTTGTAGCATATAGATTTCGAGTTTGAGTCTTGGCATGACTAATTTTGGGATTCAACTGTTGCTAATTAATTAATGCTTGTTGCTGACACTTTTAACTCCAGGTTTCTCCTGTATGTTTGGTTTTTTCCTAATTTTGTTTGGTTATGTTTTTCGTTGTACATGTTTGATGAAATGGCTTTGTGAGGTCATATAGAGACGTCTCATGTACTTTGAAGAAATGACAATCAACGTTTGATATTATGGAGTTTGCATCTTCTTAAATGTGGTCTTCTTGACCAGTATTATTGTATATGACATATCTGAACGTATAGAGGTTGCACTTTATGTTTCCTATAGGTTGATGCGGGTGTAAGAGTATTTAGGAAATTATTTTACAATATCTTTTTTCTAGGTACATTGTCCCATTCAATGAAACGGGGTAAGAGAAAAAGGAGTACAACATCGAGGTATAAGCATAATGAGATATCTAAAAGGGGTCTATTTCCTAGTGATGAAACATATGAAAGATATAAAGAGGGCCCTTCAAAGCAAAAATTATTGAACTGCAAGACAAATAATTTGAGGCAACTGTACTATGAAGGGATACCTATGCTTGAAATCTTTGATACTATGGGATGGGTTGACTTTGTGGAGGCAACAAATGATTCAATTCCAATTTATCCAAAATTGGTAAAGATATTTTACTCCAACATGAATTTCAATGTTCTAGACCGGTTGGAAATAAATTTTCTTGGAAAATCTGTCAGCTTGTCAATGGTAGAATTGGCATAAATTATCAGAGTTCAAGTAGTAGATGGTAATAGGAGATACCAAGTGAGTAGAGAAGTAGCCTTCAATTTCCTACTCGATGGTGTTGACTCCCCATTGCCACTTAAAAAGAGCCCAACAAATGGATTTATAAGTGCAATTCAAAAATTTGTACACAAAATCGTAGTGGATATACTACTTCCAAGATTTGGTAGCAAAGGGTATGTGTTGAAGGGTGATGCACAAATGATGTGGTAGCTCGTCTATAGAGATTTAGGAAAAGTGCTTCCTCCATGAGGAGTATTATGATGGTCATATATCTCTATATGTACTTGCTGACTTTGTGCGATCCTTATATATAACTCATCGTCTATCTGTAGTTGTAATGAAGTTGTTCCTTGTATATATCATATTGAAAATGGAAGTACGTGCATTATGGGTCCAAAATGGACTAAATTACATGCCTTAAACAATTGAAAACTTACATAGTTGACTGTTTACTTGGACAACTCACTTTGCCTACATAAGCAGGTTTTTCCGTTAATCTAAATTTATAAATTAGAAAGTTTACGCAGTATACTCTTTGTCTGGACAATTCCCTCTCGCTTTCAGCAATGCACTGCCCAAATATTCTCATAGTTTAAATACTATAATATGTCAAATTACTTATAACTATTAAATAGCATATACATAATGATTTGCAGTACATAGACAGTCGATTATCAAATTAAACTGCCAATTTAAGCATGACTAGTATAAGGAGTCGAACTACATATACAGTCAACTGTCTACTTACATAGACCACTGTCAAAAAAATCACATTTGGTGAGCTTATATAGTTGTACAAGAACTACATATAATTATCATGCTATCCTTTCACCCAAAATGAGTACTCACTAAAATGGCACTGCAATCCCTTAAGCATATATCAACTAATTATAACAAAAATTGGATCCATACTGTACACCATATTCGTCCAATTCTCTTCCTCCTTCGAACACAATCAAATGGCCCTTTCAAGGCATATTTTCTTGCCAATTTAATAACATCTTCTCTTACTTCATTTCCCAACCAAAATAGTAAGTCAACATCAATATTGAAACGATCAATAAAAATAATGACCTGTTCCAACTTCAAATCATCATATGTACAAAGACCAATAAACATAATAATTTAAAAACATCCTGACAATCATACCATGCCTAGAAGATAGAGATCATCAATACAATACTGCATGAATTTAATAACTACACTCCACAATCATTACTGCACAATAAAAATTTTCCTTAAAGAACATGTCAATACTCAAGGTAAATTAATAGTAAATTTAACATACTAATTCCCTTGACAAAACGGATCTGGAGCATAGTTAGGGAATTCAATGGGCCATTGCAATATCAGTAGAACTCCGTCCTCATACTCGTAAACAACACATCAACATACTATTATACTATTAAGAACTTGTTCAACCATATCCTACATTTATCTCATCAGTTTTTTACAAAGCTCAATTAACTGCCTCTTGTGTCAGCAGCCAGAATTACTGGTGTCAAACACCAAGCATTTTTTTCCTTCACTCTCAAGACATAAAATCCAATGCGACTTCCTAATGTTAATAGGAAGGTATATCTATCCAACTGAAACATGACAAAAGTTAATATGAGAAAAGCTTCACATAACTAACAATAGTTATGATAGCACATTATATTACAAACCTCTTCGTAATTGTCGATGTTGCCAATATATTTACCCTTGATACTTTTATAATTATCTGTATTTGTTGATCCATTCTCTATCATGAACTTTACCATTTATAATATAACAACAAAAGTACCGAGTCTACGATTAGTCTTCCATAAAAAAAATACATAAACAAATACATAAAGCAAGTTCATAATTTAGATCACACATATCGTAAACCAACTTGGTAGAAAACACCGTGCCCAATTCGAGTTTTTCTCTTTTTCATCTGAATTAAGTTTGTTGACGAACATGTCAAGCACATCATCCCATATCCAAGTACCTGGGACAAGGCTAGAAAAATCCAATATAGTCAAACTATCCTATTTCCCTCGAACTAACACTTCCTTGCAATATATTTTATATGACATAGATATACGCACTCCTGAATCTGTTATCATATAAACTGAAAAAAGATATTACAATTAGCTTACCTAGTATTTTTCACATCTAACTCCGATGAAAATGAGTATTGTAGTACTTGTAGCTCTCTTGCATTAAAAGGACAATGTCCGGTGTCTGCTATATTCCTCGAGATATGAATTCGCAAAGTCTGCTTAAGCTTCTGACTTCAACATTTTTCATACCATACAAAAAAAATGTATGATTCATACTTTTAAAGCTAATATACTCTTAACAGGTGGATACAACTAGAAGGATTTCCTCTTTTCATTTGTTTCACCAAAACTGATCTTCCTAGATGAGGTTTTGAGATGTTTCGCAGTGTCGACACCTGCTTGTGCTCGCTTTTTCTCCAACTCAATAGGGATAAATGGGCTCCTCAATAAATGACTAGGCTGATGATATCAATTGGTGGAAGAAACTGCATAAATACTTGTTGACCTCACTGAAATCCACTAATCAAGAAATATCACGATGAGAACGATATATGCTTCATTTAAGAATGTAATTTAATAGTGGGTGTCGCGAAATTCGGACCTCTTCAACCGATCGAGAAGGTTACCTGCAGAAGAAATGAGTGAAGAGAGATTGTCAGGGAGAGAGTAATCAGTAGTTGTCTTAGGTTTTGTAAATGGAAGAGAGAAGTGTGAAGCTTAGCGGTTAGAAGGATGAGTGGGTTGGATGGGAGCGAGCTTATCCCTTATTTTCGGCAAAATTGACTAATCGACAAACTTCTTTCTTTATGGCATTTCATCGAACATTAGATAGACAGACTCAATTTCAATGGATCGAGGAGATATGAGCACGATGAGGCTTGATAGTGCAATGAGAAGGATTAGACAGCAGACTTGAAGATCAATTGGAGAGCTGAAGATCAGTTGTGGAGCTGCAAGCTTCTCGTCTCTATGAGCGGTAGGAAATGCCGAAGAAGGAAAAAAAAGAGATGTTCTAATCACGTGGCTACCATAGGAATTTTATTTTTTTTTCAAGCGAAAAAGTGAGCTAATAAAAGTTAGAAATCCACGATAACTTATTTTTGTAAATCTATTTTACTTAATCGAGTAACTTATTTTACAAAAATCATTTTGTCTCAATAAACTATATTATATATTGTGATTAAAATACATTATCACTATTAGTCTTTGTCATAATACATAACATTTTTCTGACATATTAGTTTATCACAAAACAGTTTGACTCGATCTATAATGACAAATATTTTTGTGACGAATAAACTTGTCAAAATATTACATAAATATTATTAAGAATTCTTTAACTAGAGCAATTTTGATAAAAACTTGTGACAAAATCACTAAACATCACAAAATTAATATTTATTATGATAAAAATATGATGACCAAATACTTTTTATCACTACTTTATAATTATTCTGACAAACTTAATTTCTGTCACTAAATATTAGCTTTTTGTGAAAAAAAATTCATTTTGTAACAAGAAAAATTGTCACAATATTGGAAATTTCTTGTAGTGAAATGTAATACCTCCTTTGACTGCTTTGCAGCTGATGGTCCTATTCCTTGATTTTGATCGATGCTTTCATGAGCAGTACTCGCATTCCATACACCATCATCTACCACCTTATTGTCTTCGGGGATGACTTCACATTCGACATTCCTCAAGTCATTCAAATTCTCCGCCTCAACAATATTGTCAAACATTTCATTTTCATGAAACTCATCTTTAGCCATTTTCTCTCCCCTCTCCTCTATTATGTTTTTTCGTGGCACATTAGCATGTCTTAAAATCTCACCGACCTCTTCCATAAGGGACATTTTCAAGTTCCTTATCTCGCCGAATAATGATTGTTTCACACCATCAAACATTTTAATCATTTGAGCTTTCAATTCAGATATCTGTCCCTCAATATTCATGAGTTTCTTTTATATAGGACAAATCTACAATGTTAAAAAATAAACTAATATATCATAATCTTCAGAATATTAACATACAATAATAAACATCATAACAGTGACAATTTCATTACCTACTTTGACTGCTCTTATTTAACATTTGGATGTAGAGTAGAAGTGAGAACCACTCATCAATAGCATAAATGCTGTTATGTAACATGTATTCACTTTTCAGAAAATTAGAAAATCAATTACTCCAATACTTGCACTCCTATCTTTGAAGCCTCCTTCCGTCTTAATGTGGGTCATTATCTCCTTAATTTCATTCCTTCCCTAAAATTGGAGACATGGACAAGTCTGCATTCTAAAGGGAACAACTAATCCCCCAACATTCACATTATCAATAAACAACATTTGAATTAAGAAATATTTTTATTATATATAAATATATCCCATAACCATTGATAATAACAAATAAACTATTCTATTGTAAGCAACTACATACCAAGAGCAGGAACAGATAGCCAGTTATCCACCTTTGTTCAACCTACTTTAAAGTTCCAGATGTCTTCATTCAGCTTCTCGACAACAAGCTTTGACCAGTTATAAGATCTTATTTTATGTACATCTATTACACTAAATATATGACGCTTAAATATTGCACTGCTGGATGATGGACATAACAAAGTTTCAACAATACAAAACGTAACACTTCTCTTAAAGAAAGATGTTGTCGGATCTATGCTAGGATCTATCAACATCTGTTCCACTTCGCTTAACAAAATTGTTCGAGATTTCCCAAAATCTCGCATTATCGCCTCAATTTCTATGTCACTTCCTTCAAAAGGAACATCTGGCCCTTCCGCATTATGCCTCAACATCTTATAAATTTCTTCATCATTGACATTCATTTCAGTCTCATGTATCACTAATGCTTTCATATGGAAATCATAACAATCTATAAAAAACAGACAATATTTTCGATCTAGTCACATGTTAGGAACATGCAACAATTCTCCAAAACCTAATTCCGAGACAACATCGTTTTTCACTTGATCGAACTGGCTGAAAAGTTTAGCGATTGCCTTTGGTGAACATCGTGTTAACAATTTACCGTGCCATAGGAACAATAGCAATTACTAACATCTACCATGCGACGCTATTGTCGTGCAAATAATATCATAAAGATTCTTGCACTTTTATCTATAGAATTTTTTGATAACTTCGACACTCTTTCAACAAATTCTCTACCCTTTAACTTCCTTTTCATCTCGCTAAAAAAAGTGTAATAATAAGACAATTTCATTAGTCTAATTAAAATAATTCATTGCAAAACACATTTCCTACTGATTTTAACAAACATATTCCTAATGGTCAACAACCTAAAAACCTATTGAACGCGATCCACAAACTCAAATAACACTTATTTAACATTACCAGACTAATTATTAGAATACTAAGTCCTGGGTAAATTTAACTCAATCCACATAAAATATGGTTAAAATACAACTTGAATTTGTACTTGGGAAATGAAGATACGAAAAGCAAATACAATCATATCTTTTAAAATATTAAGAATTCCACCAAGATCATCTCATTCTCAATGTCATACAGATTCCATATTATCCATGATTATATATTTAGGCAATCAATTTTTTATTTAAATAATTGATTGCCACTACAAATATATTTTGTATAGGTATCAATACACGAACACGAGCACAACAAGATGAAATGGTTACATTGCTAACCGTTTATTTACACAGCTGACTGTTGACATAATGAGCTTTTATAAGGTTTATAAACAATATGAGCACTAGCTGAAAATTTTATATATGAGATTGACTATCAACATTAGAAATTTTGATAGATGGTACATACAAACAAGACAAATATACTAATTAGAAAGTTCAGATAGACAACTGTTTATTTAGACAGTTGACTGCAAATATCAATAATTTACAAAGTAAATATGATTAAGGTTTTTTATCTAGCCAAGAGGCCAACATTTAAATTTATAAAATAAATTATGATTTTGGGAACTGAAGATGCCCACATGTTGGACATTAATGCATATCAAGCAGAGCCACCATAGCACCAGAGAGGAGTAAGCAATGACTGGAGAGAGCGGAGAGAGTCGAGCCACCCACAGCACCAGAAAGGAGTGAGCAATGGACGGAGAGGGCAGAGAGAGCGTAGAGAGTTGTGCCACACACAGCACTAGAGAGGAGCAAACAATGGGTAGAGAGAGTCGAGCTACCCACAGCACCAGAGAGGAGAGGAGCGAGCAATGGGCGGAGAGAGTTGAGCCACCCATAGCACCAGAGAGGAGAGGAGCGAGCAATGGGCAAAGAGAGCGGAGAGGGGGAGTGAGAGAGCAGCAAAAGAGCAATCGATAAGTAGTGATACAGTGATATTTTTAGCTTCTTCAACAAGTAAGGGAGGAAGGAGTGACCTGCCACTGGTACAACCAGTTAATGAAAGGGGACGGCTGAGATTAAATGAGCTAATCGGACGGTGGAGCGCACCTGCTAGACCATACATTAGAGGGGAAATTGCACCATTGGTACAAAAAGTTTCGAAAAAGTTCCTAATTGATACAAAAAGAAATTTTTGTGCCTAACTAGTACAATAAGTTTTAAAATTGTTCCCTCATAGTACATTTCGTTAAGTTTCACTTAACACCG
>JAOYND010231445.1:0-13648 GCA_025802135.1 Lagerstroemia fauriei
TTTCTGATCGACCTTAGGATTAGTCCTTAAACGATTAGTGGCGACTCCAAAAACCCAAACACGGCTTAAGTCCCAAGTTAGGCCTCGTGCTCGCCTATAGCCCCTGGGGCTAAAACCTTCAAGTCGGAGCGATTTTCACGTCCGACAACCGTGATTGCAAGTATCATCCTAATAGAATTTATTCTCGTCACATGAGAATAAGTGTCAAAGAAATCAAGGCCTTCTCATTACTTGTACCCTTTAATTACAAGTCGGGTCTTATACTTATCAATAGAGCCGTCTGCTCTCATTTTCCTTTTAAAGATCCACTTGGATCTCAAAGGCTTACAACCGGGAGGAAGATTCACTAACTCCCAAGTATGATTCTGCAAAATAAAATCAATTTCATTGTTTATTGCCTCCTTCCAAAGAGGTCCATAAGAAGAAGTCACGACTTCTTCATAAGTATGTGGTTCCTTTTCTAACAAATAAGTTAGAAAATCATCCCCAAAGGACTTTTCCACTCTTACCTTCTTACCGCGTCTTAGTTCACCTTCATGATCAGAACCGTGTTTGAAATCATGATTTTTTTCATTCTTAGTTTCAGAAGTTCGCTTTGACGAGCTGGATCCCTCATTGGATCTACATGGAAATACATCTTCAAAGAACGATGCATTCCTTGATTCCATTATCGTATTTTTGTGTATATCCTGAATCTTTAATTCATACACAAGAAATCGATATGCACTACTGTTATGTGCATAGCCTATAAAGATACAGTCCACCATTTTAGGACTTATCTTAACCTTTTTCGGTGTTGGAATAGCCACTTTTGCAAGACACCCCCACACTCGTAGGTGTTTGTAGGATGGTCTCCACCATACCATAGTTCATATGGTGTCTTTTCTATTTCTTTCGTGGTACCTTATTCAAAAGGTAGTTACTAGTCAATATGGCTTCCCCCCACATGTTCAGAGGTAACCCTGAACTTAGAAGCATTGCGTTCATCATTTCTTTCAATGTACGATTCTTTTGTTCCGCAACACCGTTTGATTGTGAGTAGGAGGCAGTTACTTCATGGACAATTCCATGTTCTACATGGAAATCGCCAAAAGTTGTTTCATACTCGTCACCTCTATTACTTCTCAATCTTTTTATTCTCTTATTATGTTGATTCTCAACTTCATTTTTATAGAGAATAAATTTACTCAACGCTGCATCTTTGCTGTTAAGCAAATACGCATAGCAGTATTTCGTTCTATCGTTAGTAAAGGTAATAAAATAACTCTCGTTTGCACAAATTTCAAGTCACAAACGTCACTATAAATTAGCTCAAGTGGTTCAGTGTTTCTTTCAGTTGATTGAAACGATGATCTCCTCGTAAATTTTGCCTCGACATAAATTTCACATTTGTGATTTAAATCGATTTGGAATTTCGGTATGTGTTCCATGTTAATTAATTTTTGCATTGAATCATATATAACATGTCCTAGTCTGCCATGCCATACATTGGAAGACTCAAGCAAGTAAGCAGAAGCATTATCAACTTTATTGATAACTGTGATTACATTGAGCTTAAAAAGCCCATCACTTATATAGCCCTTGCCCACATACATTCCAGATTTAGACAAAATTACTTTGTCTGACTTGGACACCATTTTGAAACCATGTTTGTTCAATAATGAGCCCGACACCAGATTCTTCCGGATTTCTGGCACGTAACTGCATGTTGTTCAAAGTCAGTAATTTTCTGGAGGTCATTTTCAGTACCACCTTTCCTTGACCTTCAACTGTAGAAGAGGCCGAGTTTCCCATGAAGATCTTCTCTCCATTGACTAGCTCAAAGGTTAAGAAGAGGTTCCTACTGGAGCAAACATGTCGAGTAACTCCAGTGGCAATCCACCACTCCTTTAGATTTGACCCTATCAGTTTACTTTTGAAACCACAACAACAAGGTTGATGTCTGATATGTCTTGGGATATGGCATCAACCACATTGGCCTCAGGCTTCTTCTTCTTGGAAAGCCGGTAATTAGCAGACCTGTGGCCCTTCTTGCCACAGTTGAAGCATTTTCCTTGGAATTTTGGCTTGGAAACTCCTCCTTTAGGCCCTATCTTGGCCTTTTTTTTTCTTGGACTTTTGCCCATGCTCGACCACATTGGCCTTGGTAACACCTGCAGTAGGAATGTTCTTGTCAGACCCCCTACTGTCTTCTTCTATACGAAGTCTAACGATGAGGTCCTCCAACGAGATTTCATTGCGCTTGTGCTTCAGGTAGTTCTTGAAATCCTTCCACGCCGGTGGCAACTTTTCGATTATTGCAGCCACCTGAAAGGTTTCACTCAGAACCATACCTTCTACATGAATCTCATGCAAGATTACCTGAATCTCTTTGCACTTGACTAATTACTATTTTGGAATCCACCATTTTATAATCAAGGAACCGTCTGACTACAAACTTCTTTATGCTGGCATCCTCTGTCTTATATTTCCAGTCCAAGGATTCCCACAGTGTTTTCACAGTCTTAAATGTGCAATACACATTATACAGCGAATCGTGCAGACCGTTCAAAACGTAATTTCTGCACAGGAAATTAGAATGATTCCAGGCATCAACAGCTTGAGCAGCCTGGACATCTGATTGTCCCTCAGGAAGCTTGGGAGCTTCCTTAGTCAAGAACTGAACAAGGTTCATGGTGGTCTAGTAGAAGAGCATCTTCTGCTGCCACCTTTTGAAGCTCAACCCATTGAACTTCTTAGGTTTCTCACTGTGGTTAACAGGAACCACAACAAGTACAGAGCCTGTGCCTCCTAAAGGCATGACTAGGGTAGAGCCCGAGCCCCTAGCCACAACAGTGGCAGCATCATTAGTAGCAACCACGGTTGGAATGCTATCAGTAGCCATCTGAGATTAAAAAGACAAGTCAATAAATCTTAAGATTGTTAAACAGTGTATAATAAAATAATCTCGATGACCACAATTACAGGATGAATAATATAAGTAGAAATAATTTTAATTCTTTCTTTGGGCATGATGTCATGCTAGAAAGACCTTACCGTGTGGAAAAATAATAATCGATCAAAAAGAAAAGAATACAATACTATGAAAATGTTACCAATCGGCAAGACCTGTGGCGGTCATAGTTTCCTTAAGACTTATTCGCCACCTTTCGGTTGTGCTGAGGACACATGGATGTCAATCTCTCAAGATACAACGACTGCAGAGCTGTAAGTAGCACCGAACTTGAAGCTCCAAGGCAAACTGAACAGAAATTGCACACTATCGAAAATAATGCAGGACAAATAGAGAGAGGAATATTTCGTAAAACTAATTTTATAGAGAAGGCGAAGATTGTCGGTCAAATGACACAGAACTGGGTTACTAATGAAAATGAAGATTTCCTTTTTCACTTCCTATTTCCCTCTGCACGTCCCCGTAAGTCTTCTTCCATGCATGCCTCCTATTTATGTAAATGGAGCGCCAGCACATTTTGAGGAATTTTACTCCAATGATTGCCATTAATGAGTTTCACGTTAATCTTCAATCATTTGTTCATAACATTCTCATGAAATTATGAACAAATAATTGTTCAAAGGAGACGGAAGTTAACTGAGAATAAAGATGAAAATTCATTCGTGAATGCAAGTCACGTTCTTGCAAACAAGTACAATTCCACGGGCCCATCAACATTCCTTGAGTGATGATCTTAGCTCGTATTTATATGATATCTTAATCTCATTTAAATTCCTCGAATTTTATGAGAAACAATTTCTCATTCACACATTTTATACATGCTATTCGTGCCATTTTTCCAACAATGATTCGACAATGAGTTTGAGTCAATGATTGGAAAACTTCCTTTTCTTGATCTTAATTCGCATAGAAATTCAGGAACTAGAATCCCAGTTGAACCGGAGGGACCCGAATTCACACCGGTGTCATAGAATTACTTAACTTACATATGATTAGGTACCATATGAGCAGGCTCGACAAAACCCTTGTATAGCTTCTTCAATTTCTCGAAAAAGAGAAATATGACCGACAGTTGTTCGAATGTATATACAAAGAATTTCTTTTTTTACACTTCTACACACGTCTTTTTTTAGGGGGTCTACAGCCATTATGTGGCATAGGGGTTACATCACGTACGAAACTTAATAGTATACCGCTTCTACGAATAGCTCGTAATGCTGCATCTCTTCCGAGACCAGGACCTTTTATCATGACTTCTGCGCGTTGCATACCTTGATCGACTACTGTCCGAATAGCATTTCCTGCTGCGGTTTGAGCAGCAAATGGCGTACCTCTTCTTTGTCTCAGTAGAGTCTTTCAGTGGCATGTTTCGGTCCTCTTCCCCATTACTTAGAAAAAGTGAGCCACCGGTTCAGATATATATTGGCAGCTGCGGATCATTTGATTGGAATGAAATTCGGAATGGGTACACTTGACGATATGAATCATTTGAAAAATAAACGTATTCGTTCTATAGCGTTTTTCGGGAGTATATTTATGCACTTGCTAATAATCATGGTTTAAATAGATCCAATTTTTTTTGAGCACGGGTTTTTGCAGTGTCATGATGTATACTCTATATATATATATATATCCCTTTGGCGGTGTTGATTATAATATTGAACATGCAAATACTTTTAAAAAAAAGACTTCAAATGTCAAAATATACCATGTAAGTGACATATTATTGCACATAATATAGTTTCCCTTCTCTATTTGATAGGTCAAGATGAACATTCGAACTCTTTTTTATAATTATAATTCGCTAATACTTATGGTGGGTATCTATTTTCCTTATCCTTAGAAGGAATGTTATTCAAATATTGTTGGATCATGGGCAAGTTAAATTATAAAAAATAATTATTTTATTTGGAGTGTATGTTATAATATAAAATTATTGTACTTGGTGAATATCTTCTTTGGTAAAAAGAGAGTACTACTATATATTAACTTGCCACAGAATGGTGTACAGGAGTCACCGGGGCACCGATTCCCTAGATCTAGGATAATATACACCAATACAATCATCAACTAGGATGTCCTGCAATCATATCGGTGGTTCATTCAAAAACATGTAACCTGAATCAACAATCAACTGCTCCCTTGCTGCCTTTGCTAGAAAGTCCGCTGCATGGTTCTCTTCCCCAGATATGTGCTCCGCTCGGCACTCCCAGATGTCTCGAAGAATGCTCCTGCATTCCGAAATTATAGGTTCTAGAAATAGGCTCTCGGATGAGTTATTCCAAATTAAATCTAAACTTACCTTGGCATCAAACTCCACACGTAGGAGTTGGATGCCTAACCCTTGTGCTGTTCGCAATCCTTCTCGTAATGCCCAACACTCTGCTAACAGGCTATTCGCCCCCATCCCACGTGCTTCATGAAGCCCCGATCCACCTTCCATCTGAGTCTCATAGCAAGCCCCCTACTCTCGCCTTCCCAGTTGCACTATCCACTGAACCGTCAGTATCAAGCTTTACCCAACCCAGAGATGAAGGCTTCCATCTGATGATCTGATGTCCTCTAACTCGGTTTGAGCAAAATCCATGGCTCTCTAAATGAAAGCCTGAACCAATTTAAAATATTTGGTTATTGGTAATATATATTATGATATTTGATGTGACTGGTAGTGAATATAATTTTACCAAGAAACCCATCTTTTCCTTTTTTTTTTAAATTCCTTCCCTTTTCTTTTTATGGGCAAAGAGTGAAGTCGTCCTTTCGAGCATTGGAAAATGACATTGGAGAGCTTTCCGCATGCAATCTTATTACCGGGGCAAAGAGGAGGTCAAGTAAATTTTAAACAATCCGGGAAAGTTAAAATACCTTATATTTCCAGCCAAACATTATAGTATTTGGATGAAAAATACTCACTTTCCATGAAAAGTTTTCAACATTATTCCCAACCAAACAACCACTTAATCTTTGATCTTTTAAGTAATAAGAATCAAGATAATGGAAAAAGCATACCAGTGGACAGTTCCTAAGTGGCAACTCTGATCTTTCTTTCCCTAAACCTTACCACTGGGCCTTGGGCCTGGTTGAAAGAGTCATTGGTTCCTTTCCTTCCGAAGAGACTGGATACAGTAGGTGAAGGTAATCTTGCAAATAATTGACTGAATAAATCTTCCTCTCCTTCTTTAAATCGCCTAGTAGAGCTCAAAAATCCAGTCCCCTACGGATCTTGAAACTTGGATCTTCGTCAATACTGATTGCTAGACCTGTTTAGTGTAAGAGCAATGTCATCCCTTCTCGTTCTTGCCCACAAAATGCGCATAGCAAATGAGGAAGTTGTTGCCACTGAGAGTTTAAAAATTGTTTTTTAATTACAGAATAGGTGTAGCTGAGAATTCAGTTTTAGATGGTCGCCGACAAGGTTATCAATACTTTCGCGAAAGGAAACTATCGGGATTGCAAGCTTATGTTAGTTGATAGTCTATCAGAGACAAATCTGAGTTTATGTAGGAGATTACCATGATCAGACGCTCATATTATTATATTAGTATTAGTGGATCTTATAAGAGACTGATCTTATTTCTACCCAAAAGCATGAGCTATCAAATAGCGGTATTCATTTCTCTTATAAACCAATGATTTATGTCTTAGATGACCGATGTGGGTTCAACACCCTCTCTCACGCGTAGCATGTTAAATGACATCTCATCCTGGTTATGATAACATGCTAAAGTATACAATCGCTGATCTTGCATAAGGTAGTGCTGGCCGGAGTCAAACCTTTTTCTCTTTTGTTAAGGTTTTCCGTATTTTTTTAATTAAAAATAAGTTTTATCTCTATTAATTTAAATCACAAGGAGGTAGTTTCGCCTTTCTTAATTCAATAATTCATTTAATATTGTATCTCTCGTACTTTTATTCTCATTTCAGTTATTTTGAAGCAGTTACTTCAATGTCCATCCCTATTTTTTCTCCATGATATTTTTTACTCTGACGATCCATCCCTACTTTTTCTCTACAACGATTTCTCTTTTGAAATTGTATTTCCAAATGACGACGGTCATTATCTGAAGTTATTCATAAATAAGAGATATTATATGAAATTCAAAATTTATATAGAATTATAGTACTTTGTTCTCATTTGAAGAGTTCTGGCCCATGCGAAAGGAGTGGTTCGACCAGTTTGTTTAATTTGTATATAACAATATTTTAAACTTTTTCAATTATATGCAATACACAGCCCATTTGCTAACCTCCTTTGAGGTCCCATCTTAGTGTGTTGTGGTGGAGCGATCGGAACATAAACTGTTCATCCAAAAATTCTTAGATAGGAATATTTGGTTCCTAACCATAAGCCAATTGTAATGGGGAGAACTCATGATAACTTGTTGGCCTGATGCGAATAAGTGCTGCTGCATGTAAAATGGCGTGTCCCCACTTAGATATAGGAAGTTTTGCTCTCATAAGTAGTGGTCTTGTGATTAATTGAATTCGATTTATAAATGATTCTGCAAGACCATTCTAGGTATGAACATGCGCTGCAGGATGTTCAACAGTAATTCCAATGGCAGTACAATAATCATTAAATGTCTAAGAAGTAAATTCACTAGCATTGTCAAGTCGTATTGTTTTAATCGAATTATCTAGAAAGTGAGATTGTAGTCGAATTAGTTGAGCTAGTAATCTCGCAAACGCCATGTGGCGAGTTGATAATAAGCATACACGAGACCATCTAGTCGAAGCATCAATTAAAATCATAAAATATCTAAATGGTCCACTTGGCGATTGAATAGGCCACATATATCACCACGTATGTGTTCTAGAAATCCAATTGATTCAGTTCCAATCTTTGCCGGTGATAGCTGAATAACTAATTTGCCTTGAGAGCAAGCAGCACATTAGAATCCATTTGATTGCAATATTTTCTGACTCTTCAATGAATGTCCACATGAATTCTCTATAATTCTCCGCATTATAATTGAACTAGGATGACCCAACCGGTTATGCCAAATTATAAAATTATTTTGATTAGTAAACTCCTAGTTTATAGTAGCATGTGCTTCGATTATGCCTATATTCATGTGGTATATATTGGAGGAAAATGCAGGCAATTTTTCTAATACATATTTCTTGTCTGAGACAATACTCGTAATACACAAATATTCAACATTACTTTCATTTGTTGTCTCAATGTGATATCCATTTATGCTAATATCCTTAAAACTCAATAAATTTCTTTGAGACCTTTTAGAATATAAGGCATCATTGATTACAAATTTTGTTCCTCCAGGCAATATGATATGAGTTCTCCCAAAGCGTTCAATTAAGTTTGTATTACCACAAATTGTAGTGACATTTGTTACTTGTATCTTTAAATAGAAAAATATTTCATATCTTTCAGTATAGTGTGCATTGTTAAACTATCTATGAGATAATTCCATATTCTTCAAGGATCCAACCCGAGATAATTCTATATTCTTCATTGAAAATAATATGTATTAAAATAATATATATATATAACAATATATGTATATCTATATATAAGAGATGTATAAAATAGACAATCATCGAATGAGATAGACATTATTTGATATTTATTGCATAGACATTATTTGATTACATAAGCATTCTTCAAATGAAAATAAGATAATCACCCTTGGGCATTTATGCTATTAATCAAACTGGTATTTTCCACTGGTTGTATAAAAAAGTCAGCAACATCTAGATGAGTGAAATCATCAAATTGTGCATTAGAAGGACCGTACTTAGAGACAAAATTTGTTTCCACCTTTCTCATTTTTTTCAGGGACTCCTGACAGAACTCAATAAAATGCTTTGGCGTGCAACAGATACGAGATCAATGGACCATCATTTCATAACGATAGCATATGCTTTCCATTGAATTTTTATTTGAGTCCCCTTTACTTTTTCATTTTTCTTCTCATTTCTCTCGCACTTCAGGTGGTGAGATGGAATTTTGGAATAACCACCACGATTGCCAAAATGACCTCGATCACATGCGCACCCACGGCCACGGCCACGACCTTATTTATGATTATGATACTAATATGCAGTTGCATTCATTTCAAGGAATGGAGTAGAACCAGTTGGACGGGCTTCATGATTTTTCATCAATAGCTCATTATTTTGTTCAGCCATGAGAAGACAAGAAATTAATTCAGAATATTTCTTGAAACCCTTTTTCTCGATATTGCTGTTGCAAGAGCAAATTTGATGTATGAAAGGTGGAAAAAGTCTTTTCCAACATATCCTTATCAATTAGTTTTTCTCCATATATTTCAACTGGGAAATAATTCTAAATGTAGCTGAATTATACTCACTTATTGTCTTATAATCTTGTAGATGTAAGTGCATTCAGTGATAATGAGCTTTAGGAAGAATGACTATTTATTGGTGGTCATACCTATGTTTTAAAATGTTCCAAAGGACAAGGGGATCTTTTACCGTTAAGTATTTCACTTTTAGTCCCTCGTGAAGGTGGTGCCGAACGAAAATCATTACTTTTGCTTTGTCTTGATTGGATACATTATTTCCATCTTTAATTGTATCAACAAGGGCATTAGCTTTCAGATGGATTTCAGCATCAATAATCCATGAATAAATAAATTTTCCCCGTGATGTCCAACTCCACAAAGTCAAGTTTTACCAAATTTGCCATAATGGTGCTATACAAAAACAAATTAGTGCACAATAAATTTAAAGTAACAAAATCAACAAACACTATGGATTAATTAATGGGTAAGCAAATATGTTTTTCTTAGACATTATGAGCAGATTGTGAACTTTTGTCAATCAACTCGATTAGTTTATTTTTTATTTTCTAATACATTAAGATTGATACAAGAAAAATCTAGTAAAATATTAGAATATTAAGACTATTAAGAAATTAGTTAATTATATATGAATATATTTATCTTACCTTGAATCAATCTAATATCAATTTAAAATTTACGTGGTGAAACCTAACTTAACATCAATTCACTCAAATTCTTAATCAGTATAACACATAACATAGGGATTAAAACCTCAAAAAAATTGTCGTGCTGCAGTGGGCTGAGCATCTTGTTGCAGTGGGCTAGAGCGTCGTGCTGCAACATGCTAGAAGACGATGAACACACAGACTCTTATTTCTCTTCTCAATATCACACTACAATCCCATGCCATTATTTATAGGCATGTGGAAGAGAGGTGTTTAATTCTCAAATAAATAGAAATTTATTTGAGAAATACCAAGACATATACATTAATATTATAACCTCTTGGAATGCTAATGGACATCCATAATATTGTAATAGATTTTGTATTCAACCATTCCTTTTTTTTTACCTAAATATTTTTGGATTATACTTAATTCTAACCTTTCTACTAGGTTAGCTTATTATTTGATCATTAAAAAATTATTTAAAAAATCTTACATTTAGAATATAAAAACTGACACTATTTCCAAAAGAAAATGTTAGTGACCAGCTCCATTGAAGGAGGCTGGCTGACCGCCTTGGTAGAGGATGGGTAGCCGCTGACGGGCCTCTCTCTCGCACTAAGAACGATGAAACTTTCTATGTGTTGAGTGTTGACAACTCATTTTGGCTCAGAACGTACCTAAACCTTTATTTGAAAAAATTGAGCGAACATATGCCCTTATCAGACATGATGTGATGTTTGAGATTAAAATTGAGGATCCAATTGGATTGATCATAGGGCAAATCCAGAGTCATTATGAAGAACATCATACTAGCTTCAATTTGACATATTTTGGACCCCAGATTCAATCCAGAGAAAAGATATGATTTTTAAGTGAAATTGCCTGAATCTATCATATTCTTACATCTTGGCTAGTTTTATTTGGAAAAAATTGTATCTAATTAATGAGAGGTTCAAATTTAGCATGGTTATTGTCATTTAGATCTTAACTCATGAAAGATTAAAGGAAAAATAGAACGTAATGTCAAGGGATTGAAAATAAGCTCAGAAAAGAATGATTTTTGTGCCACAGGGAGCTGTAAAGGTCAATAAAAGCCAAATGCGTTTGATATCCTATATCGGTCATATTTCAATGTCTTTTTTCTGAATTTTTTCTTTTAATAGAGTCTTGACCAAATAAATTTAAATAAGAAAATATAAAATAAATATTGCGTGATATAAATTGAGATTTTAGGGTTTTAGAAGAGGGGATCCGACTGCAATTTCCTAGGGGGCAGGGGAAAAAGAAAAAGAAAATCCTCAAGAGCCAACAGAGGGAATGAGAGGAAAAAGCCTAGAGTTCCGGTGGCCTTAGACGACCGAGTGCCCTGCCCTCTCTCTCCCACGACCATCTCCACAGCCTCACCTCCGGAGATGCCCGTGGCCTGCCATCACCTCCACCGGTAAGCCCGATCCTCGAACGGCTCTTCTTCGTCTGTCCGAGTCATCAGCTCCTCCTTCGGAGATACCCTTCTTCCCCCGATCAAGTTTCCATCCGCCATCCCGACCTTCGTCTCCACCGGCTCCTCCCGACTTCTGTTTTGACCACGCCTTCCTTTCCACCGAGCTTGACCTCTGCATGGGAACCGCCGAGCATCCCCGAGCGCCACTGTCCCCAACCAGTGCCAAGTGACTAAGCTCGAACTCCTCCCATCCTTGGATCCCTTTCGACCTCCAGAGCCACCCCGTGATGACCGCAGAGGAGTCGATGGCTGTATTCTATCCATCGTGGACCCAGGATTTCTCCACCATCGTTCTGAGCTGCCACGACCTGAGACCACCATCTCTCAAATCGACCACGATGCTCCCGAACCTCCAGCTCGTCCGAGAAGCCTACGGTACCGATAACGACCTGCCTCCAGAATTGAGCCTCCTGCCTGGGCCGGCTAATATCTGGTAAGTTGGTAAGTTGTTCGACCATTTGCTGCCATCTAGTGCATTATTGGTTGTGAGGTTTGTTCTAGCTTTACACTTGCCTTCCTATTTGATTTCTGTTGCTGAATCAAGATTTTCTTTCTCTGTTAGTCATTAAAATTTCTAGGTTCAAGTTCTGTTTTTAGTGTCTCCACATTCGTAGATTGTTATTGCCTCTCGCTGCACATTGTAGAGGTCACTGATTGCACTCTTTGTCTCTGGTTGCTGCCAAGTTTTTGGTTCAATGTTGCTGTTATTCTGACGACTTCTTGCTGTAAAAGTCGAGAAATGAATAGAAGAATGGAGGGGAAGCTGATTTACTGAGTAATTGATATGCTAAATGTGTTTGGAGTTGTCCAGTAAGATTGTTGCTGATGGTTCCCACATTTTATGCTAGGATAAGGAATTGTTCGACTTATCTTTTAATAGCTAATTTGATGAGGTTGGGCAAGGACGGCTGGTAGCTGCTCATTACTCACTCTTTCCTCTTGATTTTAATGCCGATATTCCGGAGAATTGGGCTGTTTCATGTCTGTTGTTGCAGCTGCTATTTTTTTGGTGTTTCCCCTTATTTTCAATGTCATTCTCGTCGAGAAAGAGGCTATGCACGTCCCGATAGTGCAGCTATCTCGACATTTTTCCACTTGTTTAAGTGTCATTCTCGTTGAGAACGGGGCTGCGCACGTCTTGATAGTGCAGCGGCTCCTTCCTCGGCATTTCTCTTTGATTCAAGGTGCCATTTTTATGGAGAAAGAGGCTATGCACGTTCCGATAGTGCAACAGCACCTATCTCGACATTCTCCACTTGTTTAAGTGTGATTCGAGTGTCATTTTCATCAGAAAATGGACTGATTAAGTCCATAGTTGCAGCTCGTTCTTTGCTTGATGATTTCCCTTGTTTCGATGCATTTTTTAGGGGAATAGGGCCATCCATTATCAGTCATTGCAGCAGCTCCTTACTCAATGTTTACCCTTCGGTTCCATGTCATTTTGATGGAGAACGTGGGCTCTTAAAAGTCTGTAGCTGCAGTTGCAGTTCCTTCTAAGTTTTCTCTTCATTTCAATGGCATTTCCGATGAGAATATGGTTGTGTAATGCCCGTTGTTGCAGCTGCTCTCTATCCTGTCTTTTCTTCAATTTTAGTGATGGCTTTGATAGAAAAGTGGCTGTTAGAGACTACTGTTGCAGCCGGTATTGCTCGATAATTACTCCCATCAATGATGACATTTTCCTAGAGATTAGAGCCTTAATTTGATTGTCATTGTTGCTGCTCTATTTTGTGGTCGATTGATTCTTATTTAAAGTCATTCCCTAGTTCTTAACTTCCAGTTTTATGGCTACACTTGCTGCTCCATTCAGGATTAGTTGATGCTCGTTTATAGCCGTTCTTTAGCATTTAACTTCGGGTTTTAGAGAACTGTCATTCGCTGCATCATTGCATGATTGTTTGAGGCATGTTTTTACCCGTTCTTCAATTGTTGACTTTTGGTTTTAGGGTTGTCTCTTGCTATTCCATTTTGATCTTGTTTGATGCACATTAGTCTCTCGTTTTAGATATTCTGTGCCTTTGTCTCCCTCATTGGAGTTTTGCAGGTTAATCCGTTAGGCATCTTGGTTGTCTACTGCCCATTTTTAGGGTTGGGGGATTTCATTGCCTTTGAGTGCATAATGTATGGGGTGGGTAGAGTGAGAGAGAGAGACGACAAATACTTGTAATCAAAGTATAGTCGAACCCTTTACTTTCGGCACGTAGGATAGGACGTGTAGTGGCATGTTAGGGCATGTGCCTTGATTAGCAATTTTGAT